>VYZU01043398.1:0-41108 GCA_013401355.1 Ceyx cyanopectus
CCCAAGATTTTTTCCTGCTGCTTGATGATAGAGGAGGAATTCTGGTCCTTCCTCTGCTGAGTAATGATGGCCAACCATCAGCCAGAGCAAGATCTAAGGTGTGAGAACTGACCCAGAAAGATTTAAACAGGTTTTTGACAAGATCCACTGAACTCAAAGGACCAGTTAACCTGTGGATCAGAATTTGTTGTCTTGCTCTAACCCAACCCAACCATTTTAATTCACTTATGAAGATGTTAATGACTTAGAATACCCAAAGACTGCCTTGCAGCTGAACAGAAGTAGATCCACCTCAAGAACCCACTTGCAGCTTGCTATAAAAACACACCTAAACCAAACTATGTGATGATGATTACCAGAAGGCTGGGGGACTAAGGCTACAGGTGTCTCCTCTCCACAAGATAGATATGTCGGCTGGGGTCCTTATGCCAGAGATGCTGATACAATTCATAGCTTCCCACAGTCTCAAACACACCTCCCCACTAGCAGAACTCCTTAGTTTCTCAACATTTAAAGCAGGTGACAGTCCCTGACCTCCCACAGGTGCTCTGTAAGAACTGCACATGCACGACCAGGTACCGCACATGGTCTTTGCAATGCTGCAAGGAAGGGAAACGCCCCCCAGGAGAGCAAATTGAGGAAGATCCTATGAGGTTGGCCTCAAGAAAAAGTCTTTGTGGGCAGTGGCAGGAAGTAATTGGCTCGTCTAGATGCTGAATGCTGGCCAGGACGCCGGGGTTAACACCACTGCCCACACCTATGCATGCTGCCAACACAACGCAGTTTCTTCAAGTACCACAGTGAACAGTCTACTTCACCCCCAGCCTGCTACAGGTCCTTGTTGGTTACTTCTGGTCTCCAGAAAGCAACAAGAAAGGAAAGTGGACTTATGAGCAAGGAAGGAGTTAGATTTGCCTTTCCAATTATCCACTGCTGTTGTTATGACCTTCCATTGTTAAACAAAATTACCCTAAACAAACAGGGCACCAGCACTTGGGTCGAATGCTGGCATTAGCAGCCGGCCACACTCACTGCTGAAGAGCCCTGACATATTGATATTAATTTAAATTTCCCCTTGACCATCATTTTCAATTCCCTCCAGCACTGAACTTCTTTTTTAGCACTAAGGCATGTTCCTCCTACTCTTCTATTAAATGCTTTAAAATTAATTAAAGAGGCTGACTGGCCAAGCAGGGTTTTAAAATTCCATTTCTCAAAAGAAAAATCTGACTCACCCAACACCTCTTGCAGGAACATGCGCGCTGGAGGCAAAACCATTCTGGAGCAGCTTCCAGCCAAGGGCTTTGTAACCCTGTTCTTTCAAAAGAAGAAAACAAGAATAAAGAACCTAAGTGCCCACCATCTGCAATTAATTTTTGCAAGGAGAGCGGTTAAGCACTGGAACAGGTTTCTCAGAGGGATTTGGGAATCTCCAATCCTTGCTCTGTTGAGTTGTGAACATCTCCAAGCCCTGGAGCAACCTCATCTTGCTCTGGGCAGGGGGTTGGACCAGAGACTTGAAAACATTCCTCCCAAACTTAATAATTGCTCGATTCTAAAAAGGTTGAAAACCTGATAAGGACCATTTGTTGAGGAGGCAGCTAATTAAAAAAATTACTGACCAAGTGCTGGTAAAAAAAAAAAGATTACAGTAAGTAATTATACGCAACTTAATATGTCAACTGCAGAGTATTACCTGAAGGAAAAAAAAAAAAGGGATTAAAATAAGGAGTACTTGTGACAAAGAGACAAAGACAAAAAAATGACATCAACTTGCGTTTATATGAGCTGCTGTGTTTCTAATTAGGGCCAGACACCAAAATTGCATTTTATCTTGATTGAAACAGAATGAAAATGGAAAAAAAGAAAAGCGACTGATGCTAAACTGTTTTCCCTATTTAATTCAAGGAGCAACCTTACAGCATTCAAAATAGCTGTGGGTGTGTTTTTGTTGTTATGTTTTTTGGTTGTTTTTTTTTTTTTTCTGCTTTTAAGATCCCAGCTTCATCTAAGTGATTTCAATTGGAAACACAGAGGTTCTTCAGGTGGGGGGAGAAAAGGAATGAGGTCACCTGCATGGCACAGAGTTGGGGTTTAACTGCAGCCACAGCAGCTGGCAAAATAAATCAGTAGGCAATGATAAAGAAGGCAGAAGCCAAGCGAATCCCATGCTTGAAACCACAGAAGGCAGCAAGAGTGACGGCCACTGCTCCTCACACCAGCCCTGCCCTCAGAGGTGGCTGGCTGGGAAGGCTGCTCCATGCAGCCCAGCACAGTCAGCCAGCATCAAATTCTCTCAAAAAGCAGCAAAAGGGAAATCAAGCCTGTGCTTAGTGGGATACGTCAGACGGCTGCCATCAGGCAGAAGGAACCAATTTTGTTTCCTTCTGCTGCAGTGACTCAGGTTACTCATATGACAGAGACCTGCAGGTAGCACCTCAGAGAGGACACCAGCTAACACACTTTCTCCTCAACCCCCCTGCCATGTCAGAAATCCTGCATACAGGATCTGAGGGCCACCCACAACTCTCTTGGAGCAGTGCATCACATTTTGCCCCACTGAACAAGATCCTCCAGAAGCCAACAGCAATTTTGATGCATCCCACATCCTTCTAGGTTTGAAGGAATGCTGCTATCACCTTATGTCCCCACTAGAAATGTGCACTAACACTGAATCAGGACAGGATCCATCCCGAGTTCTACTGTAAGGCTTCACCTCTGTTTCTTTGCTTATATCCCCCCAAGAGCATCATAGTCTGGTTTGGGTTGAAAGGGACCTTTCAAGGTCATCTAGTGAAACCCCCTGCACTAAGCAGGGACATCTGCAACTACAGGAGGTTGTTCAGAGCCCCTGCCACCCTCACCTGGACTGTTTCCAGGGATGGGGCATCCACCACTTCTCTGGCCAACCTGGGCCAGGGTCTCAACATCCTCAGAGTCAAAAAATTTTTCCTTTTCTCCAGTCTCAATTTCCCTCTTTTAGTTTAAAACCATCACCCCTTGTCCTGTCACAACAAAGTCTGTCCCCATCTTTCCCATAGGCCTCTTTAAGTGCTGAAGCCTTCTCTTCTCCAGGATGAACAATCATGCTTTCCCTTTCTTCTGTTACCAAAGGATCTGAGAAGACCCCACAATCCTTCTGGAACAATCAGAATCAGGCTTTTACCACTTGCAGGACACGACACCCTTCCTATGCTCCTTGATGGGTGGCCCAAGCTGCAGCAGGCCTTGTGGTGCTGACAGGGAAAATGAAGCCCCTGTGGCATCCCCAGCCTTGGAGGTGCGAATGACAATGATCAAACTCAGAGTTTCTGTTTGTACTCACAGGTATCACTGTATCCATCACACCTTTGCCACCCCCAGCTACGAGCTGCTACACCCACCAATTCTACTTTCAGGTTTAACAAATCCTGGCAGCAATCCTGACAGCTCAGCAAGACTGCTACTCCTGAAGATCATCTGCACCTTCTTAAGCAGCCCACGATCCTGACAACAAAGCAACAACAACTCTTAGCATCATGGTTTATTCCCCCTCCATATGTACAGTTACGTGTATGCATGACCATTAAAAATAAGGCTACTTATACCATGGCTCTGAAACACATTACAAACCAATTCTGTCTCCCTCTCTCATGATAACATTCACAAGGCTCGGCTTCTGCTGGGTGTGGAGAGGAGCAAATGCAACCAGACCACACAGGTGATTAAGTGGTGAAGGGCTTTGGTAACTGGAATTAGAAGCTTCCTCCTCAATCTGAGATAGTTAAACACAGCCAGGGAGGTCATTATATGTCTTGGTGAGGTCAGTCCAGGTCCCAGGCAACCGCAGGTCACCTCATCTCGCAGCACGTTGCTGGTGGCAGGCAGCAGAAAGGCCCAGGCTCACATGGATGGGAGGACAACTTCATCCTCTCCCCTTTGAAGCTGCCCCTTTAAGTTGAGGCAGAGCTGTGAGGAGGAGGAAGGGGAAGCTGCCCTTCTTGATGACCGGAGGACTTCGGTCTCCAGAAGTGCCAACCTGAGTGACATTTCTCAACATTTAATGCATTGAAAAAAATAATAATTAATAAATCAAAAGAACAACCAAAACATATCATTAGGGGATCTCAAAGTGAAACATTTGCATGTCCAGATAAGGCTTGGAGACTTTCTTTTTCCAATGGGGGTGAAGAACAGTCCAGATGAAATTAACTGGAGATGAGCAACTGAGGACAGCCCTGTATGGTCCTGTAAGCTCCCTTCCCAAGTAAATCTGTTCCCATATGCAACAAGACAGAATCTTCCACCTTCAGCTTGTGGCTCAATAGATTTTATTATTCCTTTTTGTTTTTATTTAAAAGAATTTGTTTTCCTAGAATAAAAATTAGACAACCATACCACCACCACCACCAGCAGCAGCAAAGTCTGTGGAGTTAATGTTGATGGCAGACAGTTCACTGGTGTTTTCTCCAGTGCCTCAAAATGTCCTAAAAAGTCCAGAAATGGAAAAAAACCCAAACGTGATGGTTTTGGGGAGGAACATCAAGGTGGTTTCAGTTTCTTGTCCCACTGAGGATTCCAGATGAATACTGTAGCATATCAGCAGGACCAAGTACCTCATGCCTCAGAGAGAAAACCCTTCATACCAGCTCCAGTACCTGATTAGGGAAGATGAAACATTTAGAGTAGGAATTTATGACACTAATTATCTCCTACATCAGCATACAGATCACGGGGACAAGACTGATCCTTCCATCTCCACCCCTTACCCTTTATTCACCAGCATGTGTTAGTATCACACAAATGGGATAGGCACTTGGCAAAGATCCTGATTTTGAGGTCTGCTCACACTAGGATAAATTACAGCACAAAGCAAAACCATCCACAGTGCCCTCATTTCCACTCATCCCAATCAATCAGCTCTTGGAATTCTTTCCCAGTCCTTTCCCAGACCATCCTACCTTCCTGCCAAATGGAAACACCAGAGTTGACAGCCCTGGCTGTTTGCACATTTCTCTGTCTACCTTCTCTCATTAACAAGCAAAGTACAATGAGCAAAACCTCTCCTCTCTAATCACTCTCCTGTTGACACTGGATTCACTTCAGGATATCAAAAGCATCTGTGCATTTTGTCCATTCCTAAGAAAGAAGTAAACAACCAATTCCAAAGCCTGCTAAATAAATTACCTATGAACAAGGGGCTATGGAATCCCATGCTGCAAGAGGAGGAATAACCAGGCCACTTGTGGTCTATTTTGACATGCAAATACAGACCACTTGGCTTTCTCCCCATTCCTGCCATTTAATTTTTTTGGTGCTTTTTCCAGGACTGTAAAAGCCCAGCAAGTCTGGTCTGTCTCCTGAGAGCTGCTGTGGTCACAGAGAAAATCAGAATGAGGATCTCAGCTTCATGAGAGTGACAATCCAGTGTGTAACTTTGCAAACAGCAAGTAAACTCCTTTATCAGCAGCTACAGAAAGCTGCCAAGTCTACAAGCTTATGGTGCCAAACCCTGAGCATCAACAGCATGATGGAGGTCAACCCTGCTGTGCACGATTTCAGATGGTGTCAGATGTGGGATTTTCTAGAGGATCAGCACCATTCTGGGTTAGGGTACTGCTTTTGCTCAGCTGTCCCATAGACATGTAAAGACAAAGCCTTTTTTCATATTACTTGACATTTCATGGATAGACATCTACTGAACAGACACTCAAGAAGCATTGTTTCAATTTAATTCAAGTGCTGAGAAGCTTGCCAAGTGCTGGCATCTTGGAGCACGGGGAGGGCTATGGTTGTCACAGAACCCCACACTGGTACCTGCTGTCTGTTGCTGCCAGCCTGGGCACTGGGAGCAAGCAAGCCAAGGAAACATCCCTAGCTCCTTCCAAAGACTGCTCCAGCCAGCTCCATCAGGAGCTCAGCTTTCAGCTCTGCTGCATTCCGTGTTGGTGGCAGGAGCCAGATGACGGGCTCTGGGTGACACCATCAAGTTCTCATTCAGTCTCTGCTGCCACAATGCCCACAGTGAGCTTGGGGAGATTCTCATACCAGACTCACCCTGCTCCCAGGACCTCAAGGAGCAACAGAGGCACAGCAGGGACTGGATGGCTGTCAGCATCTTTTCTACACCTCACTTTAACTGGGTTTCATTGCTAGTGTGCTGTCTGCTCACTCCACTGTGTGCCAGAGGCAAATACATAATTTAAATTACAAACTTCTGCAGTTGGAATGACCTCAATGGGTTCTCCTGGATGCACAGTTTCTCTGACCTTGCTCTTTACTAACAACAGATTCAAGTGTTTAAAGAGGAGACACATGAAATAACTTACCTTAATTGTACCCTGACTGTTAGCAGCAATCAGCACGTTGGATTCCTGGAAAAAAAGAAGAGGCACTATCACAATCTGCCATTGTTTTTGTTTGGTTTTGGATTTTTTATTTAATTTTTTTTAAGCAACAAAGAAGCATCAGCTTTTCTTATCTTAAACATTACAAGTATATCTAATTTCAAAGGAACTTAACTCTTCCCATTTCCAAGATGCTTTCAAGGCTGAAAGTCTTCATAAAAAGTTATACTATATTGAAGAATTCAAAAGCAATAATCCTTAGTGCTGGTTCAGAGCTTTAAATCTCCAAAGCAATTTACAAACATGAATTAATCCTCACAGTATCCTTGTGAAGTGGGCAAATAATAATAATAGTTTTCATCTTTTGGTGGCATACAGACAAATGTCTCCAGTGCCCTAAGTAAACGGACTAATCACCATGACAAAACCTCTCTGGCTCCGAGGCCACGCAACCTCTCCCGCAGCCAAAAGGATTCAGACAAGGAAAACAAAGATGAGATTAGAGAGCAAGAGCAGATACACCCAGTTTAGAAGAGAAGATTAAGAGAGAGGGCTCCAGCCCTGCTTTATTCAGGAAGGCAACATCTATTTTACCTCCTGCCAATTTACATAGTTGCTTTTGGAGATATCCTGGTTGTCTGCAAATTAATGGTGTGAGGCATTCATCAGGCAAGTCCCAGTCAAAAACTGGGGCAATCAGACTCTGTCCTTCAGACCATGTTCTTGATCAGAGAATCAGAGAAATTTTAGTTGGAAAAGATCTTTAAAATAATTGAGTTCAAGTGTTAACCCAGCTCTAAATGGTCACCACTAAACTATGTCCCTCAGTACTGCATCTCCTCAGCTTTGAAACCCCTCTAGGGATGGGGACTCCATCACTGTCCTGGACAGTTTGTCCCAGACCTTGACAACCTTTGCCATGGAAACATTTTCCCTCATGTCCAACCTAAACCCCCTGGCACAACCTGAGGCTGTTTCCCTCTTGTCCTATTGCTCATTCCTTGGGAGAAACAACTAACCCCACCTGGCTCCAACTTCCTTTATAAAAGTTGTGAAGAGTTGTGAAGAGCAAGAAGGTCTCCCCTGACCCTCCTTTTCTCCAGGCTAAACAACCCCAGGTCCCTCAGCCACTCCTCAGAAGATCTGTGCTCTAGACCCTGCCCCAGCTTTGTTTCCCATCTCTTGATGCACCCCAGCCCCTCACTGGAGTGAGTGACCCAAAACTGAAGCCAGGATTTAACCAGCAAGTGCAGACACACCCTCACAAACCAAGATCATCCAAGATGGGGATCCAAAGGAATGATCTAGTGCCAATAACTATAAAGTACCTAAGGGTTGAGGTGCTAGCACGAGCCCTGGTGATGCCATAGTTGAACCCCTGCTCCCATACCAGTGTTCCTCATCCATCCTTGCACCAGCAGTTGTAGCATCTGCTGCCAAACCGCCTGCTACAAACTGTTTTCTCTAAAAACAGCTGATATCTTTTCTCAGACACATTTATCAATTCCTCTCCCTGCCGCTATCCATCCCCAGACAAACTTGCTGTAATTATCCCATCGCTTCGCACATGCATTTTTAATAAGCTCAGTGACTAGTGACTCCGCAGGGAGTGGAAAAGCAGCTTGACCCAGCCCCAACAGGTAGCAGGCTGCCTCACCACGAGGTTCAGGACTTTGCACAGCCACCAGCTTCAAAAGCAAAGGGAGAAAAATCCTTCTCAGAACAAACCCACAATTATCAGGTAAGAGTTGTCTTGTGGTGGACCACTGGGCTAATTGCTATAGATAGATTACTCACTCTAGTACAATCACAGGGGATTAGTTAAGACTCCCGATATTATCTCACCAATGATCCTCCAAGTCAAAGCTCTTGAAAATAAAGTATACCTTCCAAGGAGGCATTTACTCCAATTTCCATTAATTTTGGGGCTAAAAGTGTCTAATCCTGTCAACTGCTCAGCTTCTGGTTAACAGTATTAAAATCAAAACCACTGTGGAGGGGAATGTAGCTATAAATGTGGGGACTAAATATATCAATATAGATCTAAATGGGGACTAAAATGGAAATAGGATGCCCAACAGGGTTTTGGAAGCAAGCGAGAGGCACCAGCAGCTATCTAGTGTGCGATGCAATAGACTTGAACTCTTGCATATGATGATCCAGGGTTTGAATGATTCCCATTTGCACCACGAGTGACTGGTAATTCATCCCGCTGCTGCAGTCTGCTGGGGTACCACTGTAAATGAACTCCGGTTCAATGAACAGTTTTACCTGCTAAATAAAGTAAAAATGCCAGAGGGTAATATACTCTCACTCCCTTGTTCTTCAGAAGTCAACAGGTGTTGTTGTGTTGGTGTTTTTTTTTCCCCGTCAGAGTCTGAGCTAATCACTGCCCTGCTGCTTTCATCCACAACCAGGAGATGTAAACGGGAGCAGACAGCAGCAAAATTAGCACCAAATCTGTCATCGAACAAACAGTGACTTGCTTGTTAAGGCGCTTGAGTGCTGCTTCCCCAGGAACTAAGTAACTGGGTTTTAATCCTCTAAAGAAACAATCCTCCTCTTTTTTCTGTTGCTGTAAAACAGCCAATACATTGAACACGTTAAACACCTAAGCCAGTTGTAAGTTGCTTAGATCTGTAGGTCTGTAACTTGTGACAGCTGTGTGCATGCTGAACCAATCCTTTTGCCAGGACAGGTGTGAATGGGGCCACATGCTCTGAAGACAACCACCATGACCATTTAACTGGCAGAATATCTGTTTTCCCTACCATGTCACTACTAGCATCTCTAAATCTTAGGCATCAAAAACCATCTATTGTGGGTGAATGTTCTACTTTACATAATCACTTGGGTGTTTCTATACAGGGCAAGAAGGTTGAAAGGCTAGTGTCTCATCCCTCCCAAACTTGTTTTCAGCAGGAGCCAGAAACTCCCAAAGCAGAGGCAGGAGTTATGTTGGAGATCCATCCCAACTGTGAGTCACAGAATGGTAGGGACTGAAGAGACCTCTGGAGATCATCCTGTCTAACCTCCCTACCAACTCAGGAACACCCAGAGCAGGGAGCCCAGGATCCTGTTCAGGTGGGTTTTGGTAGACTCCACAACCTCTCTGGGCAGCCTGGTTGAGGCTCTGGCACCCTCAAAGGAAAGAAGTTTTTCTTCATGTTTAGGTGGAACCTTCTGGGTTTCTGCCAGAAGTTTCTGCCTTTTGTCCCTTGTCCTGTAAAAGAGTCTGGCCCCGTCCTCTTGATCCCGACCCTTCAGATATTAATAAGCATTGATGAGAATCCCTCTGTCTTCTCCAGCTAAACTGTGCCAGGTCTCTCAGCCTTTCCTCACCACAAAGATGCTCCAGTCCCCTCATCATGATAGTCCTGCTCTGAAGAAATCAGTAATTAAAGTGACCTTCCTCCACATTCACTTCCTCCTATGGGTGGTGAGCACCTGCAGCCCTTATTAACAGGAGAGGCAGAAGGTGCCAGCTGCCTTTGCTAAAACAAGATTAAAAAAACCCAAAAAAACACAACAAAAATGAAGAGATGAAGGTTTACTGCCTGTCAGGTAGTGTTTTTTTCCATGCAGCTGCTGATCTCAAGCATTACTGCAATCCTTTGGAAAGCCACTGACTGCGTAACCTGATGAAATGTGGCAACTTCTCTGCACATCAAGGCAGATAAGGAGTGATTGGTGGAGACCTGGCATGGTGCACTAAGGTCCCCCTGAGATGAGATAATATGGTATCTTAACAAGCCAGGGAAAGGCATAAAACTGATGAGGTAGCTTAAGAGTTTTGGTCCTGATAAGTCAAAAGGGCAAGGCTCTGAGGATGTCAAAAGTATGCATCTTCTTGATTCTTGGCATTGTGCATGAATTTGTAAAGATTAATTGACAAATGTAGGTGCATCTCAGGACTCACAGAGATAAATATAGGGTGCAGGTCCAGAACAGTTCTAAGATGCTCCAGGGTTGAAGTCCTCTGCTAAGACTTACAAACAACCTTTTACACATGCCAACTTTTTCCTTGACTAAAGAGACTGTATTATGGGAAGTCTGAAGGACAGTTCCTTGACACTGGGAAGGACTAGACACTGCCACAAATCTTTGTTATTGCCTACAGACTGGACACATATCCATGCAGAGGTAGACATTATGCAAAATGAAGCTGTAAATCAGTCCTAAGCGCAAAGACAGACCAGACAGAAGCAACTCTGTCCTGAACCTGACACCATCCCCACTCTCCTGGATGTACCACCAGATGAACATGTCTGGTTCACACATGGGAACTTAGAAACATTTATTTCTCGGGTTCTGAAGGGACTTTCATTGATTGCACCAAAAGAATAAATTTCTGCAGCACATTTCTTGATGGCAAAGAAAAACAAAATCAAATTTCAGACCTTCCTGAGTAGATGAGATAACTTCTACATTCATCATTCAAAGGAATTAATCACCCAGTGACATCTGGGTTTTGAAGCACACTGATTTCCTTCCCTCCTAGAAGAGCCCCGTGTTTGGGTGGCCCTAGGGAAGCTATTTGTACAGGGAAGGAAGAGAGGAGAAGGAAGGTCTGTCTGACTTCTGGTAGTCATGCAAGAGTAGTCAGCATTAAGAAAATCAGAAACTCTGGATGTTTCTTGAAGCTTGAGAACACTCACTAAACAACTGAAAAGTTGTTGGAGCTGCTTCAGTGCGGCAGGGAGTAAAAGACAGCTGAGGTTGCAGCTCTTTCACCCTTTCTTTACATTTTTGTGCAAGAAAACTCTGGGAGATGGAACTAAATGAATGTCAGGCCTGATGGACAGCTGTTAAAACCACACACATCTCCTTGGATGGACACAAATCGATATCCAAGCAGACAACACTCCAGAGTAAGGGAAGGCCTCCAAGTAACTGCCAAGTTCATCTCTAGCCATCCCTCTTCACTAATGAAAAGCCATCATGGATGCCCACCTGCAAATCACTTGCATTTCTTTGCTATCCCACATACATCAAGCCTTAAAAGTGAAATTCTGAAGCTCACGCTGAAGGAAAAGCTGAAGCATGGTCTAGACAAGAGAAGCCCAGACATTGACTTAGAAACATATCAGTCCCCTTGTTGGGAGTGAAACTGTGTCATGGTTTGAGGTAGAAAAGAACTAATTCTGTTCAGTGATTTCACTTTGCAGCTCAGTCTCTAAGTAACTGCTGTTTGAAGTTAACAGTATATTTGTGCAGTCTCTGCTTCCAGCAGGATTAACACTTTGTGTTTAGAGTCACTACCAAGGGTTGGGGTGTGCAGAAAGGCTCTTGCTGATACTTGCCCCTGTGCAGACCAAAGTCACTGCTTATTCTTAAGAGGTGGCACCTGTGGGGACAAGGAGCCAGGACAGATCACCCCAAACTGACCAATGTAGGATTCGATCCCATGTTCAGCATAATCAGTGTAAAGCTGAGGGATCATGAGAGCCAAGCTCTTCAATGGCCATTGTCTGAGCAGGACTCTGTCTATTCTGCCTTAGATCCTGACCTGTATGTGCTTACATCCTGTTCCAGAATCCATCTCCTGAATCCAGTTCCTGTTTACCAATGAGTCCGGGACTTCCCCAGTTCCAGTCCACAGCATCAGTGGTGATGGTGATGTTCTGGTTGGAAGAAACCTTCAAGATCATCAAGCCCAACGTAAACCCAGCACTGCCTGGTCACCACTAAACCATGTTCCTCAGCACCACATCTCCACAGCTTTGAAACCCTTCCAGGGATGAGGACTCCACTATTGCCCTAGGAAGCCTGGGCCAGGTGTTGACAACCCTTCTACACAAGAGCATATTCAACTCTAACTCCCAGCACTATTGTCATTGAGATGTGTGAATTTTCTGGATTTTCAGATAGGTTTGTCCTACAGATTCACAGTTAGGATTCTTAAAGTTCTTACTTGAGATTAACAACTCTCACCTTCCCACCCCAGCAGACATTTTCACTAACAAATGGCTGGTTTGTCAGCAATTCCCTTTCAGGCAGACAGACCTGCTGCCAGTGAACCTGGAGCAACTGGAGCCAAATTAAGCAAAGTTATTGATAAAATGGGAAAATACAGTGGGTGAGAAAGCACTCAAGCGGCCATTGTCTTATATTAATTATAGTCAGAATAAAAGTATATAGTTTGAACTCATGCCGTTAGTGTAGAACAGCCCTTTAAGTAAAGCTACTTAGTTCTTACTGAAAATGGCAACTATTACTCTGATCCTGGCTTTTAGGACTGAGGTCCAGCTCATCTGCAAGACATATTTCACCAAACTTTTCCCATAAACATTACGTGCAAAGTCTTTTCATGCATCAAAATATGTGAAAGCGGTTCCCCAAAGGACCACCACTGCTTGACGGCTCTTCATCTTGTAATTAGCAGATTCTAATGGCTTTTCATTCCAATTCCCCCAAGATTTGGTTATTTTCTTGTTGCATGACGCCAGTCAGCTTTTGTTTTTGAAAGAAAAAGATAAATTCTAACCTAGAAAACACAATGAACCTCCAGCATCCAAAAACCAAGAGGTTTTTGAAAGCTAAACTGCTAGATTACATCTCTTCCCAGCAGGACAATATGCTGCGTGACAAATTGTCTTTTTTCTTTTTTTTTTTTAAAATTCCATTATTGCAATACAATTGCTATCAGTGAAGGAGTGCACGGTGGGATGGCTGAAGTGGTGCACAGCCCTCTGTTTGCTTGTGTGACAGAATTTACTTTATGGGCCATCACACTCCCATAACATTAATCCCTTTTGAATGGGTTTAAGGAAATATTGTCTATACTGTGAGTGTCAGGCTCAAGCAGAAATTAATTACTTCTTGAAACAGAGCACTTCTTTAACAAACAAGGTGTTGCAAAGATGCAATACCAAGACATTTCAGGAGCACTGACATCCAACTTTTCAGGCTTTAAACCTGGAACAGAACACACATGCCCAAATTGTGTCTTTTAACCCATAGAAACTGTACTTTTATCTCATTCTGAGGGTAGCTCTTTTGTACACAGAGATAAAGCCTCCTTAGGCTTATCTGGGCCCCAAAAAAAGAGCAACAACTCAATATATCTGAAAAAGACCCCATCTGTACTTCCTTCTAGATCCAGCTGCAAATTCAAAATCTTTTGTGTTTTTAAGTTTATAAATTCTAAGTAATTACACCCGCATAGCACAATAAAGATATTTTCTTAACATGTTAGCCCACAGATTTACAGATGACAGCACTCCTTTGGCTCGCTTTCTATAGAAAGCCTTGCCTAAAATCAATGTGCACACACATAGGGTTTTTTTTTTCTCATGCAGGAATCCACTGCTACACTACAAAGGAGGGGGGAAAAAAAAAAAAGCTTTCAAACAAATTAGTGGTTTTATCATGCAGAGTTTGCAGCTTCTGTACAAGATGAAGCATGTTTTGCTCCGAAACATGCGCAGGAAGAAATTCAGCATCTCCTTGAATCCCTCCCCTCGTTTTTCTGCAATTCCAGACTTTAACCTTTGTACCAGCGATGCTTTTATCAAGTTTTCTGACACTTCCACGGCTGGTATTTTCTAAGTGCAACTCTCAATACATGAATATATCCCTCTTCCCTGCTCCCTGAAGAAGCAGCCTTCTCATTTTTCGATTTTACACTTAATGCATCTTTCTACTCCTATTCAGGCCAAACTCAGCACAAGATGCTGCTGTATAACTGGAAGCTTATTTGCCATCATATTTAGAGCCAGGTCTCTGTATTCACAGCACATGGGTGCCCAGAGGAAAACAGTCCAAGGCTTGCTTCAGTGACATACTAAAATAAGAACTGAGAAATCACTTTTTCATAGCATAACCTTTCTTTTCAGCATGTACCTCCCCAGAAAACAAGATCAACAAGGCAGCTGAAGACCAGGCTATATGAAAACAGAAGCACGCATGCGTATGGTGCTGCACACAGGCACCAATGTACTTGATTCTACACCATCTTCTGAATTCAAGATGGAAACGGGGGCCAATGAGAGCAATAGGAAGAGGACAAAGAAAGCTCTGCAAAGGCAAGAGACCCAGCCAGCCAAACCCACCCCAGGAACTGTTGATACATTACATGCAACCGCCTCTGTAATTTAATCGTTCTGGAACAAAACTGGTTTTGATGAATGGCTAATTTATTTAGAATTCAAGATGAGAATAGCTTGTCAGACGCTTATTATTCTGTGTCTACTGCAAAGCAAAGTACACGGCTCTAACAGCTGTTGCACACTCTCTGTCAGGCAAGGTTGGGGAGACATATATTAAAACCAAATTATGTTGGCATTAACCCTCCTCCCCTGAAAGGCAAGTCTTATCCTCCTCTATATGTGGAAATATTGGACTCCACTGCTCATCTATCTGTGACAAGGAGTCTAAAACTACCTGTTCTTATGGTCGTATATCCTGAGATTTCAGATCCTCCCCATAAATAATATGCTCAAGGCCTTGAACAAAGTAGCAGCAGCAGGTATATAAATATAGCTTGCAATAAGCTTACAAAAAACATATACGTAAACACGCAACGCATTATCATCAATATTGCAAACCTCTATGAAATGGCCAGGCATCAGTTTAGTGAAAACAGCTTTTAGCCTCTATTGTCTTAATACTTAAAGCTCCCAAATGTTCATTGGGTGATTCTACATAATGCAGCACCATGCGTTGCTTGGGCACTGTGCAGTCCGAGGCACATTCCCACCACCGATACATTTTCCTCCTTCCTGCTCTGCTGTTTGTGGCAGTCAGTCATTACATCACGTTGGAGGTGATGAATTTAATCTCTCACCAGCCAAGGTCACGCTGCCCTGCCCATCAGTGCTGTATGTGGCAAAACCAAGCTATCATTACTATTGCTATTTCTTATACCTCCCTTCCAAACCCCTGTCAGAAACAAAATGTGTACTCTCATAGAACAGTCACCAACCTGCATGAGAGCAATTCAGAAATGTGACTGAAATCTGGTAGTTTTAGATTTTGATTCTGTGCAGATCAATAGCAAATCACCAGGGACTGGAGCTGTGAACAGAAATCAGCAGAACGTGATGAGCCTTTTCAGTCCAATCTACACTAAATTAGTCCAATGAGCAGTCCATCCTAGGAGCCTACCATGAGTGCTACGTAGCCCCATCCTGAAGCATAGCCAGGACCACCAGACCCAGCTGCTGCACTGAGAACAAACACATGCTGGTGGGGAACTCTTGAGAAATGCTGAGACACCCCTTCCCACATCACCCAGCTCTTCGGTCCTCTTTAATATACATCACACTCCCTGCCCTACTGTGAAGGGCAAACACCAATTTGTTTAAGCCCTGCTTCATGTTTAGTTGCTTGTCTTATGTCTCTTTCTTTCACACTCATGATATGTTTCTGCATCCTCTTACCTTTTCTATTGCTCCTTCTCCTTTCTGACAAGTCAGTGCTTTCTCTTCCAGCCCAACTGTATCCCACACTCCTCAGTTGCTCAGTTTCCTTTCAAATATTCCTCTTCACACTTGAATCAGCAGTTCCCTACTTTGTGCAAGAATGCTTTAATCTCTCACACCATTTGTCCCAGATCCTTCAGGGCTTTTGTATTCCATGAGATCATTGTCACTAGTATGGCAACTCTCTTCAAAACCCTACTTCCAGCTCTCTGTTCTTGAGTTTCAACTGTCTCCTCTGTATCTTCCCATTCCCTTCTACCTCCCCTTGTGAATCATCTTTGAAAATTCTGTTTACAGAACACTTTTCTTTCCAACTCTTTTGCCCCCCAACATGCTAGCACCAACAACAATGTGCACATCTTTGGGTTCAGAAAGGGAACAGATGATGGTTAACCTTCCTCTCTGGTTGTGTTAAACAAGCAACCAACTGTATCTGCTGCCACAAGCATTCTTATCTTCTTAGCTATGTAATTCTAGGTCTCTGAACTCATTTACTGCAGTAGGATGACATATCTGTTCCTCTGGCCCCTGCCTGGGCTGTCAGCTTCAGCTCATTCCCACATCCACCTCAGAAACATCTGCCTAGATAGAAACCAGAAGATAGAATACGAGGAGGCAAAAGCCTTAGAGATTGAAATAGCACGTTATTTTATGGGAACAAATTGCTGCTGGGCCAGAAGCTTTCAACAGGATGTGGTGATCCATGTCAGCAGCTTTGCCCCAGATACCTTTTCTTTCCTGCTTCTTCCTGATCCACAAGAGCTAATATTGCATGTCAGTTGCTGTGCAGAACTGAGGCATGCTCCTCCAAAGGCTGACAAATGGCTTCCAAGTTGAGCCAAGAGGAATGACCTTCAGGTGACACATCCCCATGCTCTATGAAGCTCAGAGCACTGCTGATGCTGCCAGTGGCTTCCCTGGGCCAGGTGCTGGAGTTTTGGTCCTCTTATTAAAGCAGTACCTACATAGAAATGCAACGAAATAAGACTTGAGCTGGTCCAGCTCCTCCTCCCCTTCCTCTCCTGGTGCCATTAGTTTCAGTCTCTTAAATAGCTGAATGATACAGGTTTAAAATTGACCCAACCACCTTGATGTTAATACTTTAAATTATTAAGCCTTAGTTTTCTAATGCCAATAAATCATTTATATGTGCACATTTAATTAACAATCCAATCAGCAAAAACAACTTAGCATTCACACAGCACATTTTATCAGAAGAACCAAAGACACATTACAACATTAATTAAGTGTAACAAATGTCCATGTGAGGCAGCAAAGTATTACCCTGCTTTGATATGTGGGGAAACTGAGGCAACACACTCTGGTGGATTTGCCCAAGGTTAATCCAGATGTTCACAATGAGGCACTAAAGAGAAAAAAGTAGGGAGAAATAGAGCTAAGATTTAACTCTTCTAATACACATTCCTCTTCTGAGTGGCAGCATTTACTTATTTGCTGATAGGAAATCAGTTCCTGCTGCATTCCTCTCCCAGACTAGGGTCACAAATCACTGTTCTCAAGTACCTCAAAACTCAACCCAAACCTGCAACAGGCTGTCAGGTGAGGCTGAACACACTGGATCCAACATGACACCCAGACAAGGGGCTTAAAGAACACTTGAGGAGCCTTCCCACCCCCAAATTCACACCTATGCACACATCTAAGCTCAAGGGATGCAATCACTTACTGAGCACTTATAGGTCTTAGACATACATCAGTGTCTGGTATCTCTCAAGCATTCCAGTACCTTATCCTCCTTGGAGAGTTCACATGAGGCTCCTGTGTCAGCAGCACAGGAGAAATTCCTGAATGACACATACTGCTCACAATGCACTGAACAGTTACAGTGTCCCAATACCCTCATTCTTCTACAAACCAGTTTTTCAGGCCATACTCTTTCCTCCCTCCCCACACCCAGGACATGACCTTCAACAGTGGTCCCAGACAATGGCAGCACCCACACAAGCATGCCAGCTTTGAGGACATGCTGCTTTGTGCCCTCAACGTACAGTACTAGATCCAGCAGTTTGTTTGCTTCCCCACTTTGGTGGAGAAAAACACAAGTTCCCAGGACTGAGGCTACAGTGGACAGCCAAATTGATTTGCCCAAGGTATCAGGGATGTTTTCTTGAGAGTGCCTGGCAACCATCTACAATTTGGTCCAAAACCCCATACTAGAGCAAGTCCAGCCTTATATTTTTTTCCAAAAATCATGAATTCTGCTCTGTATACAAATTAGATGCTGTGCAAGTGCTTCAGGTTTCTCAGTTACGTGAATAAGCATTTCAGATCTAGATGGTGTTGGTCCCTTTAACCTAAGTGTGTACCTCTCAGCAGAGCTGGATGGATTTTCCATGGTTCTCACAAACCAAGAGGAGCTCATCTCCTCAACATCATTGGCAACTGGATCTCTGTGATTAAGGGACATGAGTATTGATAAAGTCTGTCTTGTGCTGGTAGGATGCAGAGCATTCCTTCTCCGAGCAGAATGATGTACAAAGTGTTGCTTACATGGGAGTAATCATGGTCACAATCATAGTCACCAGCTCCTGCATGGCTCCCAATCTGAGACAGGGTGTGTGGAAGATTAAGTAACACAGAATTCAACTCATTAATGCAAGAGAGAGAAAGGCTTGACTAAGATTAAGGAATTAAAGCTACCCCAGCCTTAAGACAGGGTGGGTAAAGTCCTCAGTTAACCTCTGGAAAAAGAGGTCTTGGAGACACGTAACTCATGGGAAAATGTGCTGGCCAGTGCTAGTGGGACAAGACAGGAAAACAAACAAACAATAAAACAAAAACATGCCAACAACTTACTAAACCCCTCACATGACACTGCGCTTTCAAAGCCAAAGTGGAAGAACAATTAATGCACTACAGCCAGACATGGTGGCAGTGAATACAGAAGAAATGGTTAATCATTAGAGATGTCAGGAATGCTGAAGGAAGCCAAGCTGAGATAGGCTGGCTGGGTCAGCAAGAGGGGAACACATTTGGCAGAAACTCATGAAACAGCTGATGGACTGAGGAAATAAATTTATTTAAATCTGATAATGGATTCATACTCTGCTGTTGTTCATTTTATACAGTTTGGCTGTCAACTCTTTGGGGCAGGAAGCTGTCACTCGCTGTCGACTTGGACAACACCTAGTAAATTGGATCTGCTGACTGTAGCTTCCTTGCACCATCCTAATAAAAATCACCTCCACCTCTAAGCATGGCCTGACATAGAGATGCAACAAAGGCTCATGTTAAAGCAACCTGAATTCCAACATTTAAATCTGTATGCTTTAACTGTAATGACAGCACTTAAGCACATCCACCCACTCATTAATAAGTGGGATCCCACCACCAAATCAAACCCAAACCTTGAGACTACAGTACCCCAAACCAACCAACTCAAATACTTTAAATCTGGACACAGGTTTGTTAATGGATCTTGGAATATCTGTGCAGGGAAACTTGAGTGCTTAGTATCTGTGAAACACATTAACTCGTCTGGATGTTTTGCTCATGCCAGCTGGAGAAGAAGGATAGTAGCTTCACTGCATCTGCACACCTCTGTTACTGGATGGGCCAGAAGTCTGGCAGCCCTGGAAATCAAAGCCTTTGTTTCTCTTTAAGCCAGGAACAGCCTATTTAATAGCAACAGTAATAGAGTGATGGGTTGAAGTGCCAGCACTGAGGATGCTATCTGGTGGGGGTGGGTGGGGTGGTGGTATCTGGTGTGGAAACAACAGCATATGCCAGATGCTGCACCTCCAGCCGAGGCTGCAGGAAGGGAGGGTGGGGGATTACACATCTGCATAGAGAACAGAACTACAACAAATGGAGGGAAGTAGGGCATAGTGGGAAAGCAAAAAACTCATTCCTTGAAGCTGCTTCCACCCAAAAGGCCACAGATGCTTGGTAGTAAGAACTAGAGAGGGAAAGTTATCTGGCTTGCAAGGTTGCCCAGTTTGTAGCTGCATAAGACACCATAGGAAATGATATATTAAAAATAAAAAATTCTTATATTTTCTAAATGACCCATATATGTGTGCCACAAGAAGTGAAATTACCAGGACCTGGTGAGAAAATAAAGGACAATTTGTTTATTGCAGCTAAACAACAACAACAAAAATAAAAAAATCAATGCACCAACATTAACATTAGCATGTGCATAAGCCTCACAAAATTATACCTATACTAATGCTATGCATAACATACATCTGTTTGAGAAAGGGGACTTTGATTTAAGGCATGGAAGTTTAATTAAGGTAAAACAAAAATTTCCATTAATCTTGGAAGAATTCACAACCTGCTGCTCTCCTTCAGCATCCAATTCAGCTAATGTTATAACAGGATCTAGCTCAGCATTACACACCTGAAACCTCCTGCAATGCAGACAAGGCCGGGCAAGCTGTACCAAAACACATGGCCTTTTACAGTCCTGAGAAATAGGAAGCTTTCTCTCCTCAAAATACTGCTTCAGAAAGGCTTTCAGTGCAGAATTTTTTTTTTATTTTTTTTTTTTACACAGAGTGGTGAGACGCTGGCCCAGGCAGCCCAGAGAAATGGTTGATGCCCCATCCCTGGAACCATTCCAGGTGAGGATGGACATGGCTCTGAGCAACCTGCTCTAAGTTGCTGATGTCCCAGCAGGGAATCTGGACTAGATGGCCTTCGAAGGTCCTTTCCAACCCAAACATTCTATGATATCCAAACCTGCATTATATCACAAATGCAAGTTTACTATTGAGAAGTAACTATGATAAAAAAATTAGAGTTATATTTACACCATCTCACTGCACATATTCAAGTCACAGGGCTGTGTTAAAAAAAGTTGACTTCTGCTCCTATGATACAGGGAAAGGACAAAATGTGACAGCAGAGCTGAGCATCCTCCCCCAGCCAGCAGAACCATCTCCTCTTCACCTACAGCCAAGAACAGGTTTAGAGCTGGCCTGGCTCACAGTCAGCATGGTCTCTGTACATCTATTATGATTGTACACAAAAGGGAGCTGAACTGGACTTTGAGCTGGGTCATGTCTGCAAGGCTGTTCAGAAGGGAGTAATCTTTCATTTGTAAACTGAAAGACGCTGCAATCTCTGAAAGAAGACACGCTGAAGCCCACAAGCCACTTTTGCAGGTCAGTTTTCAAAGTAAGGCCACACTGCAAAATACAAGCTGTGATTCCCAAATTGTACAGCTGGTATTGAAAACGACAGCAAATTGAATTTTAATAAGGCCTGACTGAACATAAGAGGTGAAGAACTTCGTTAAACAAAATCACATGGAGCCCAGATGATACACATGAGGTAGCTTCTCCAATATCCTACTACTGATACTTTCTCCATTATATTTATCTGGGGGCAGAAGGAAGTAGGAAGGGAAGACAGCTACGCCTTAGGTATTAAGAATGATGAGAGTACAGCTTTATAGCTTTAGTACAATAAATGCAAAGCATGACACCTTCCCTACTTTGTGCTGCAGAATGAACTATTCAAAAGATAATGATGAACTTTGCATCATCTAGGGGACTCAATTGTGCTCTGCTGCCTGCTTCCCTAATCCTATCCATCTAAAACACTCCAGAATCCAGAAGGATGAGTGAAACCAGCAACAAAAATACACCTGAGAAATCAGAAATCACTGGCTCATTCAGTTGGTGAAATGCATTTTAGATTCAAAAACAAAGGACGGAAGAAAAAAATAACCCACCAAGGACTGAGATTAAAGTCAGAAGAAAAATGTAGGATGTATTTAGACAAGTTCATTGATTGTGAGAGGGGGAAAAAAAATAATCGAAACTCAATACACAATTCTTACTAGGAAGAAGTTCCCTATTCTTTCATTCACCTTCCACATTGCATCTCCTCAACTTGCCCTCCCCTAAGGAATACCAGGAGGCAGCCCCTGAATTCTAATCGCAGTTGCTGTTCTACTAAATCCAATAGATTTAAACAGGCAAAATTAGCAGGACTTGCCTATCAGGCATTCTCCACAGCACTGAATGAGAAGTCACCTGAAGCTCGAAATGAGCTTTCTTTTGTTTATGGCCTTTAAATAATTCAGAGAGGAGTTGTCAAGCTGAATCTGCAAAGCTCCCTTGACTTTGGACTTACGCTATTAGGCTGCCTGCCTGTTGTTTATAAAGACAAAAAGGCAAACGTTCCGGGATCATATGTCTGCACAGGAGGGGAGTCAAGGACTAGATGAACAAGGGCTGTCAGGACAGAAGTCATAAAGAAAACAGACGGGAAAGCAAGAGTAGGCAATAGGTGAAATACAGATGTACCAGCAGAGCAGTGAGAGCAAACTGCCAGTTTGGTCATGCTATAAATAAACAGTGCTACCAGTTTCTTACGGAATATGATGGCATTCTTTAAAAAGGAAACCCCCAAATGCAAATGGTAACTAATTAGCAATTAAAAGCACAGCTTCCCAGCTATACAGCTGCAGCCACCTCTCCCAGATCTGTCTCACTTCAGCAAACCAGTGCTAGTCGTCAGGCAGTGGGCCAGCAATTAATAATCACCCCAAACCTCAGTGAGAGTGATTTCATCCTTCCTCTCTGTCTTCCCTTTATTCTGGGCTCTTTGGGCACACATATTTACTAGGTCTTGCCTGAGGACACCAGCAAACCACAGGAGATGGCCTCTGGCATCCCAGGGAGCTCCCAAATTCCAAGGTGCCTTTTAGATTTATTTTTTTTTTATGACTCTAGGGCACACACAGCTTTGATGGGGTTTTGCACAGTCATTTTCAATCACATCTGCAAACCTGGCTTTATAGCAAATCACTGTTTCTTGAAGCAATGAGAAGAATTGAGAGGGAAAGAGATGTGCAGCCCTGCTCCACCCATGCACATCTCCCCAAGCAGAACATAATCACCTCTGCAGCCTGTTTGCACTTTTAAAGAAAAAGAGCATTTTTATACAAAAACCATTAACTGTGATTACAGTCTTGCTTTCAACTACTGAACTGGATTAACTCTTAGCAATTATACTTAGTTCTGGATGCTGTAGACAAAACCCTGCCCAAGGGCTGTCTCCATGTGGTGGGACATCGCGGTTGGGCAGCAGAGGCACTGCCGAGGATGCTGCAGGAGCCGTCTTGGCACATTATAGGATGATAAATGTGTATGGAGGGGAACGATCTGGTTTAGCTGGCTCTCCTAAAGCAGACAGAGACCTCCACTTCACTCTAGGAAGACTGCCACTGTGGACAAAACATATATCTTTTGCCCATGACTGGTCCCAGTGGGTACCAGCAGCTTCCAGTCTTGTAAAATTTCATGATTAAAACAGCTTTTTATTACACTGCCTTTTATTCCCAGGCTCCTGACCACAGCAAATCCTAAACGAAACATGATGTAACACATGCAAATAAGCTGAAGAGGATTCCAACAATAGGAAAATATAATTGAGAAAGTTTAACTCAAAAAGTCAAAATAATTCTAGCCAGAAGAAAGAGAAGCTGCACTGGGCAAGCATAGCTGCCCAACCATCTGAAACGCAGCACTGACAGCTCCTTTCTGCCCTGCTCCCTGACCACCAGCTAACAGCAGGGCCTGAAGCTGCAATACCATTAATAAATGCCTCAATCTCCTGGCCTTGAATATGCTCCTCAAGTCCAGGCAACAACTTGCCAACAGTGGGCTGTGTGCCAGCATCCCTACAGCAAGGCCATTAAACAGCAAGCTGCTTTTCGTTCCTTTCTTATTAAAAAAAATAATTAAATGAGGTATGTGCATCTGAAATAAGTTGCCAGCTCCCAAATGTCACCGATCACAGCCTCATCTCAGGTAGGAATCCAAAATAAAGTGAGGGGCTGTCAAGCTCACACATCACAGCCTAGAAGCAAGCCCTTGCAATAGCAGCTTAGAAGAACATGCTCTTTCTGAAAGGACAAAAAAACCAAAACCAAACAGATGA
The DNA here is from genome assembly GCA_013401355.1 of Ceyx cyanopectus. Taxonomy (NCBI): domain Eukaryota; kingdom Metazoa; phylum Chordata; class Aves; order Coraciiformes; family Alcedinidae; genus Ceyx; species Ceyx cyanopectus. The sequence goes on from VYZU01043398.1 coordinate 23,672, forward strand.
CACCTTTATTCCATTCTATGCTGGAAGTAGAGATTTAGAACAACCTGATGGCTCTACATATTTCCCACTGGAAAAGGGAGATGAAAAAGATGACCATGCTTTTAACTCTTAAAAGCATGGTTTTGCTGTTATCACTGCACTGGCAGCATGCAGTTGGGGCTGGGGCAGCAAGGGAAATGGTGGATGAACAGCTGCCCAATGTGCTCAGGTATCTAGGGCCTCGGCTGGTCTTCCTCTGGGTTTCCAAAAAGGAAAGCAAGCAGCATTAAGGTACTTAAATTTTCCATCCTGGCTGCTCCACAAACTCAGCAGCTGCTCAGTTACTGGCAGACCTTTAAGACATCAGAGGCTTCTGCAGGTGGAATGAGTCCTCCTTATTGAATGCCAAAATAATTTCTAGCTAATATACTACATGGATTTAACCTACTATTTTATTAAAAAAAAACAGAAAGCATTTTACTTTCTAATAAGCCAGCAAATGCAGAACCACCATTATTCTTCCTATTATGTACTCACAAGCATCTCACACTTGTGGTTTCTCACTGCAAAAGGTCTTCAATAAAGTGAGATCTGGGTAATGTTCAACATCACTGTTTAAGGACAATTCAATCATCTTTGTTCTGGATTAAAGTCTTGCTCCTGATTAATCTTAACAGACCAATGAATAGAAAATCCACATTGCAGGAAGTAGGAAAGATTTTATCTTTAAAAACCCAATTCACAAGTAAAATCATCTCTCTTACAATGGATAATTCTGCTACTGTTCGAGTTATTTTCACACAGTGGGTATATAAAAAAAAATATTATCCCTAGATATCTCAAATTGAAATGACTGTTTTTGATGCTCCCTGTCATTTTGAATGCATGCAAAGACTAACAATACTGCATCAAAAAGAGGAGCTCAACAATCAAGGAAACCATTAAGCTACCAACAGCACTAATAGCAAAAGAAGAAGTTTAAAAAGACTCAAGTACATAGAAAAAATAAATTAATGTAATTTTCCTACTGGTATTATAGGAGTGAACAAAACCCCTTGTGTTGTGACACTACCTCTGATTTTATAATATCCTTTGGCTACAGAAATACTAGAATACAAACTGAGATCTGCTGACAACGGGTGAGGGAAGACAAATAAGCACTTCTGGCATTTGGTTTTTTTCCCCCCTTCTTTACTAATCTGCTTCATCCTCCCTCGATTTTTAGATATTCTTTCTGAAGAAATTTCTGTTGACTCGCTCCTCAACAGGCACCAAGGAACTGAAGCTGACTTGTGCAGCAGGCACCCCTCAATTTTTCTCTTGTCTTGACAATGTCTCAAACGTTTCAGAGCAGAGATAGTGAGAATCAGACCAAAATACAGTGGATATAAGAAAATAAAAATAACGGTCCTCTGTCAGGAAACCAGATGACTAATTTATTGCCACATCAAACTCATGTGCACTGCTACAATAAGCAGAAAAGCTCCCACGAAGAGTTTATGATCATCTACTGCCCTAGCTATAGCTTCCTAGGAAGAAAGAAATGATAGTATAAAGAAATGGTCTCAAATAAGCCCCACACACAGCACATACACAGTATGCATTTGCCTGGTTAAGAAGAGACAGAGACTGGGGCTTGGCACATGTCACATTCATTACTTCATTAACTTTGATTTGTAGCAAGCTGGGCTCAAATTCCACATTCATCTGTTATCTGAAACTAATACGGAAGCCCCAGCTTGGCTGAGCATACACTTGTCTGCATTATAAACCCACCTCAGACCCACTAAGAAAAACAACAAACTTAAAAAATCTGTACAAAAATGAGTTTCATAGCTCCCCTCCCCACTCCAGAATGGGTAATTCCTAGGTTCAAGGATCTACAAGAGCCAGAGGTTTAGCGACTGTGGTGGGTTTAGGAGAAGACAACTTTCCTTGCCCCAGCTTCCATGCTTAGACAGCTCTGCCCTCAGTAGAAAACCAAGGAGCTGTAAGACAGAAGAAGAGGAATGGCTGCAGGGATGGCCAGGAAATATGGAGAGTACCTGAGCTTGTGTTCAAGGATATGTTGGGAAAAGTGGAAAAATTGCATCCCTTCACCCTGACCTGTACGTCCAGCCAAACATTTATCCAAAAGAAATCTCCAAAGCATTATTTTTCTTATGCAAAGATCTGAGCATCAGTAGAGTGATTCTTCACAGCATGGATCTTTATTTGCTTTTGGCTAGGTAAATATATATATATATATATATTTATATTTGGCTATGTAAATATATATATACATATCTTACGTTTTGAAACAAAGCAATCTCCCAAGCTCCCAGTGTAGGCTGCTGCCTACTATAACACTAGAAGTTTCACAAACTGCTAACTCCTGTTCTGCTTCAGATTTTCACACATTTCCCAACAATTTGAATTTCTTCTGCATTGTCAAGCCAAGCATGAACCGAACAAAAACAAAAAGCCAACAATGAGATGAATCCTCCTGTACTAAATAAGGACATTTGTATTTTGCTTTCAGCTTGCTTTCAGCTTTCACCCAGAGCTTTTTTTTAAATTATTATTTCTGATCAAAATTTATCTTTTCAAATTCTGGAGCTAACATGCAAATTGTGAACCAAGGCACACACAGAAACACTATTAACCTCCTATTTTAATCAAGGATATTTCAATCTAAATGAGTCAAGACAACCCCCAAGCACATATTCCCCAGACTAGACTAGCCTGCTGTTATTCGGTCGTCAGAAGAAACCTGGCCAGAGCAGTCTGCTTTGTACGAGGTCTTTCTTAGAAGAAAAAGGCAATGAGGTCTCAACTAGGTGATAAGGTGATCAACCTAGAAACTAGGAAGAAACAAAATCACATATGCCTCATTTACATCAGGATGCTTGGCTAGCCATGCTGAGCCTTTGCCAGTTGATTCACATGCTATCTGCAGATTACAGGTAAAAGGAGCTTTAAAAATTATTATTTATTTAATGCATCTCAACCAATCTTTCCTCCCAGTATATGTCATGTTGCTTATCTCCCCTCCAGTATTTCTCATTATAAATAAATGTGAAACAATTCACAGGCTCACCTGCCAGCTCCTGAGGCTGCTCCAGCTATACTGCTCTGCTTAACTTAGTGCTCTCTGCAGTCAAACTAGAAAATCCACTACTGCACCAAACAGCTCACTCCTCTCCAGCTTTATCAGTTAGGTAAGACTTTCAGAAGTGATTATTATATACAATAACATATAAAAGACATAATTGTTGGAAGCAGCACTTCCATCACAGAATTCAGAGTACTTTGTGCAACTCCATTCAGTCCTGAATTTAAAAATATCTTTTTGTCAAAAAAGGTACTCATTAAATTACTAAACATTTTCCTGCCATACTGGCTTTCGCTTCCTTAGGAAGAGATTATTATTACAGTTTCGTGTGTATCCTATATAAAATAATTACCTATCCTAATTAGATATCCAGGTAGTTTCGATTCACACACATGATCACTTTCAAAGGAGCAACCGTTTTCATTCTGTGCACACAGCCAGCTCATTCAGCATGAGCTAGAATTAGATCAGAACACCAGCAAAAGGAAACGAAGTCTTAAAGTGGTTAAAAGGATGAAAATCTGTGTTGCAGCTGGAAAACCAGTCTGAGCAGTTGCTTTTACAAGGCGTGACATAAAAGCCTTAATTCTTGCTTTACTAACATGCAGCACAATTGGCATTAAGCTGGTCACAAGTTACTGGGTTTCAAAAACACGTTGGGGTTTTGTTACTGGTAACAGAAAGGCAGAAAGCATATTAAAAGCTCCAGAATAGTTGCCTGAAGACAAACAGTAACTGTATTAATGCAGACCTACACAAAGTAAAGCTTCTGCAGAGAAAACCACCTGTGCATAAATGCTTCTACTTCCATTTCACCCAGAGGTTAAGTTATTTGATCAAAATCTTGCTCTGAAAAGAAAAAAAAATCAGTTCATAGAAACTCCACCTCATTTAGACTCTGTAAAACATTAATTCCTGCCATTAAAAGTGCTTAATTAGGAGCACTAGAGCAGAAGGTTGGTGCAGCTCATAAGCTGCGACTACTGAATAGTGGTGGCCTGGCAGGACTTGCCATCAGTAGATGCACTGAAGAATGGAGAGGAGGTAAAAAAAAAAAAATATAGTATTTTAAGGTTGCTTTGACTGTAATGGAAGCGAGGTTATAAACCCACCTTCAAACAGCAGCGCCAGCAGACCACCAGCGGCAAGGGCTTCTAACACCCTCGGCATGGGAATTCTGCTGCCGCATTGAAGCCGACTTCAAAGGCAATGGTTAGCCCAATGCCAATGGCTTTTCACAACCTACTTCAGCCTCACTTTGCTCTTGCTGGTCTGGAACCAGAGTCCTCCTTTAGCACTAAGTACTGAGAACTGCAGCTTTACCCCTGCAGCTCCACTCTTAAATGGCTCTCTTTATCTGCTCATAAAACACTGAACAGCGCCCAACTTAGTGAGATGAGCTCAGAGAATTCAGACTACACCTCTCCTACACTTGGTGCCAACCAAAGACTTCAGCGGATAGATGGCACTTAAAAGAAAAACAAAACAAACAAACCCCACCAAACCACCAACCACCATGAACCTAGCAGTGGAAAGGGTAGCAAAGGCTGCTCACACAGGAGATGCTATGACTCAGAGAAGACCAGCTTTGACTGAAGCTTGAGATCAAACAAGAGATGCTGGCTCAGTACTTGCTCAAACTTGCCTGCTCCTACATGACTTGCTGTTTTCAGGGAGCTCTGCTCCAGGACACTAAAAATACATCATAAAACCTCCAGAATAATACTAGGTGTAAGACTTCCTGGCCAAAGGCTACATGTTGTAGGGAAAGAGGGTGAGCACGCCAGCCACCTTTCATCCCCAGGGCAACAGAGGGCAAAATAGAGGAGTATGTTGTCCATTCCTGAGCTCCCCAGTTCAAGGGAGACAAGAAACTACTGGAGAGAGGCTACAAAGATGCTGAGGAAACTGGAGCATCTCTGTGTTGAGGAAAGCCTGTGGGATCTGAGGCTGTTAAGCCTGGAAAACACTGAAAGGAGATCTTCTCAAGAGGCAATAGATAGAAACAAGAAATTCAACCTAAACATGAGGAAAAATCTTTTTTCCTGCGAGGATGGCCCAGGCTCCCCAGAGAGGTTGGGGAGTCTCCTCTGGAGAGATTCCAAACCCACCTGGACAATGCAATCCTGGGTGCTCTGCTCTGGGTTACCTTGCTGGCACAGGGGGGGTTGGATGAAATGATCTCCAGCCCCTACCATGCTGGGGTTCTGTGAAATGCCCACAGGAAAAAGGCACAACATGCTAAGAACAAGCACAGCAAGATAATAGCTCACAACACATTATAAGCAGGTTTCCAGGCATCATTTAAAAAACAAACAAACAAAAACAAAAAAAAACCACAAACAAGAAAAAAACCCAAAAAATCACCCAATCTCCAAACCTTAGAGCAGGCTAATCAATTATTTAAGCATCACCTCTAGAACCCCAGCAGGGTATGTATCAGAGTTCAGAGGAAGGGGCCCAACAGCAGCACTGGAGAAGTCAGGTGGGAAGGAAAAACCAGTTGTCCAATTATTTAATTCTAAAAGCAAATGCTCTCTCTATAAGAATCTGTTCTTCTCTCTCCATCTCAATATATAATGTAAGGGTGGCCCTGAGTATCACCCTTACACAAATAACTTTCTATTCTATTGTGCTGTTTGGGATTTAGCTTAGACAAAGGGCCTCATGATACCTACTGCTGCACTTCAGCTTGAACCTTGTAACATTATGAATCAGGAGGGAGTTGGGGATGGAGTCAGAAGTGAAGTCCAGGTTTCAGGTGATTTTCTGACTTGGATTCATCTGTTATAAAACTCATACTTGCATAAAGAATTGATGGTTACTAAAGCAGCAGAGTCCCAACAGGAGAGAAACATCCACTTACAAGCTTAATGACATCTGCAGAGAGACTTCTTGGCGTCCCCAGTTCACAGAGTGTATCATAGCAATACGATTTGTGATTGCATCAGGATGCTCTTATTTTTTAAAGCCTAAGAAACAACAAGACCCTTTTCGGACCTCTGCTCACACTGGCAGTGAACTGCAATCCATTATCTCTACAGCTGCACCATCGGGATCAGCTACAGGAACTGTAATGTCAACAGCACTCCGAGTGATGTTGACCACTATGTCGTTCACTTGCTGTGGGGAAGAGATTACTCTAATAAGGAGGATCTCAGTCCCATCTACAATACTCTGCCTACTTCTCTTGGCATCAGAAGAGACAGACTGGTAAGCAAATATCCTCTGTAAAAGTCTAAAAGAGTAAATGCTGTCTTCATTGAAGAAATGTGTGACTTTGATCTGCCTTCACTTCAAAAACAAACCAAAAAACCCCACATCAACCCCTTGGCAATTTTCTGTGATTATGCGAGGGGGGAGAAAAAAAATAATAAAGCATGCCTCACCTTGCAGAAGGAGAGAGAAATTGAGTTTGCAAATGTAAACTGAAAACCAAAAAAAGAAGAAAAAGCTGAGCTGCCTACATTTCTTGGGGAAGCTATTTTTAAAATAGAAGCTGGAATGATAACAGAGTGCTGCAGTACCACAGGGGACCTGAACTTCCAGAGCCGAACAAAAGTGACAGACTCACCCCCTCTGTTCACAGTGGTGGCAGGACCAGCTGCTCTGCTTCTAGAAAAAGAAGAGTTAACACAGGCTCCGAGGTACCAGCTACCTGCTGGCGTGCCACCTTGAGCCCTCTAACAGCAAAATAAACGGTGCAATACACTTCCCTCCCCTAAAGGCAGGGGTCAGGGTTACCAGAGTTATCAAGGTTCCCTTCACCCTCAACTGCAACGATAGACTGCCCTCAGAGGTTGTCCTGCAAGGAGGGAGAAGGCAATAAGGAAGAAAAAAAACACCAACACATTTGTCAATGTTTTTCTTCTTCTACAGAAGACTCAAAATTAAACACTTTCTCCCAAAGCCTGTCATTTGCATAATCACATTATCAAGATGGTCTTTCACATGGACTGAGCTGTCAACACACTGAGATTTCAATATAATGCATGAACTGCTAATAATGAAGTATGGTGGTTTTTTTTCCCCACTAAGTTCTCTGCAGTTGAACTTTGAGAATTGTGATGAGGAATAAAATCCTGTTAGTCACCTGAGGATTTTTTAATTAATTCTCCTTAGCCACAGGAAAAAAACCCCAAAGAGCTCAAAATAAACATGTGAAGAGAATGCGTATAGCACAAAGATGTATATGCAGTGAACTTGTGACATCTTTTTTCTGCAAGGTAGAAATTATTCTGAATATGAAAACAGTTTTCAAGCATCTTATAAAACAACATACATAAGCAATATGCTAAAATTTGGGAAAACCCCAAGCATGCATTATATGCCTCTCAATATTCTGGGTTCCACTTGTTTTTAAGAAAGAATTTTAAATTAGTAAGGTGTCAATAAGCATTCAAAAGGTAGGATGGAACTTAAATACATTTACTACCCAAGGAAAGTGTAAACCAGCAAAGAGAGTCATAGAAAACATGTTTAAGGCACTGCCAGAGAGCGGAGGGCATGTCAAGAGTGGGAAGTTGTCACACAGAGAGGTGTGATCTCCACAGCTAGGGAGCTCTTCCAGCTTCGACAGAAGGGAGGAAAATCTTTGAAGATTTTGAGGAGGGGGAGAAAAGCCAGGAGAATAAACCTGATTGTATGATTGAAGTTACATCTTTCAGCACTTCTTGTTTGTTTTTTGGTTGATTGGCTTTTTAGGACAAGGAAAAAAAAAACCAAATCCAACTGCCCACCCCCCCCCCCCCCCCACACAAAACAAAAAAAAAAAAAAAAAATTTTTTTTTTTTTTTTTTGTTTTGTGTGGGGGGGGGGGGGGGGTGGGCAGTTGGATTTGGTTTTTTTTTTCCTTGTCCTAAAAAGCCAATCAATCTCAATCTCCCATAAACTGCTGTCTCAATCACAAGAGAAAAGATGAAGTCTATTGTGTTTCCAGCATGAAACAGTAGCTCCAGTGGTACTGTAGTGGAGAATTAACCTGAAAAAATACTGACTTGAGAGATGCTGCACACAAATGCTACAAGGCCAGCCCTCATCTAGAAAATAACAGATGAGTCAGAAAACAGCAGGTTTCCTCCCTAAAAATACTGCGGTTGGAGCTACTCGCACTGCTACCTGTGCCACAGCTGGTGGCAGAGGCTGGCGAGGGACTTCTCTTGTCTAAGCCCTCCAGGCAGGCATTTCTCATAAGCTTTAGATTCCTGACTAGATCCATCTTAACCGACATCTGAACAACTAGTTGAGGAGGCTGCAAAAATAAAACAATGTTGAGTTGAATCTAGAAGTCAAAATTCTCTTATTTTGAGACTTCAAAATTTCATCAGTGAAGCAGAACAACAAAATATCAAATCTTACACTTGTTCCATCCCCCTAACCTCAGTGGAATTCATATTTCAAGTTATAAGAGAGGTAGTTACAGTCAATACAAGTTACTTAAGAATGACACTGAATAAGCATTTGGTTATCTGGGAATGACAAAGGAGGTTTCATTTTTAATGTTCATAAGTCATCCAAATTAATTAGTGCTTTAAAATGGCAATGAATCACTTCCCGAAATAATTTGTACTGGCTAAATTAATTCCAGTGAAGGGAGCCAATTTGCTGACTGTAAATTATCAGAGTCCTTGACTAGGCCCTGTGCACATTGTGTACCATTTATTAGGCTACTAGGAAACAAAGGATGGCTACTTTTCATCAGTGAGTAAGATTACAGCCCTATTAAGTGACCAGCTTATTGTGGTACAATTACGAGTTTCTATTTAAATAATTCAAGTCAGAAATCATTATGAAGTAAAGCTGGATATTCAGAGGCAAGGAAAACCAAACAGAGAAACTCATTTTCTGAAGAGATGCACCAAAAACCTACAGGTAGGGACCATTTCTATCCTCTTAGATTAAACAAAGGGAAGTTCAGAGATGCAAGACTAATTATGAAGATACTTCCATCATATGACAGTGCCTAAAGGCAACCTGGAACCCAAAGTCCCTGAGCCTGCAACTCTCATTAGTGGCTAGATGACTGTTTCAAGACTCCCCTATATTGAAATGACTTGAAAAACCACAATAAGGTGAGAAAACACATCCATGGGTTTCTGCTCTTCCATGTCAGGCAGAGATGTTTTCCTAGTGCCACCACTCCACTGCTTAGAGAGGCTTCTTCCCAAGGGCCAGGAGACCTCTACATCCATCCAGCATGTACCACCATCCACCCCACCTCTTGCTGTGGTGAGATGACTTGGTTAGGATATGCTGTGCTACACTTGATGATTTNATGCATGAACTGCTAATAATGAAGTATGGTGGTTTTTTTTCCCCACTAAGTTCTCTGCAGTTGAACTTTGAGAATTGTGATGAGGAATAAAATCCTGTTAGTCACCTGAGGATTTTTTAATTAATTCTCCTTAGCCACAGGAAAAAAACCCCAAAGAGCTCAAAATAAACATGTGAAGAGAATGCGTATAGCACAAAGATGTATATGCAGTGAACTTGTGACATCTTTTTTCTGCAAGGTAGAAATTATTCTGAATATGAAAACAGTTTTCAAGCATCTTATAAAACAACATACATAAGCAATATGCTAAAATTTGGGAAAACCCCAAGCATGCATTATATGCCTCTCAATATTCTGGGTTCCACTTGTTTTTAAGAAAGAATTTTAAATTAGTAAGGTGTCAATAAGCATTCAAAAGGTAGGATGGAACTTAAATACATTTACTACCCAAGGAAAGTGTAAACCAGCAAAGAGAGTCATAGAAAACATGTTTAAGGCACTGCCAGAGAGCGGAGGGCATGTCAAGAGTGGGAAGTTGTCACACAGAGAGGTGTGATCTCCACAGCTAGGGAGCTCTTCCAGCTTCGACAGAAGGGAGGAAAATCTTTGAAGATTTTGAGGAGGGGGAGAAAAGCCAGGAGAATAAACCTGATTGTATGATTGAAGTTACATCTTTCNTTGGTTTTTTTTTTCCTTGTCCTAAAAAGCCAATCAATCTCAATCTCCCATAAACTGCTGTCTCAATCACAAGAGAAAAGATGAAGTCTATTGTGTTTCCAGCATGAAACAGTAGCTCCAGTGGTACTGTAGTGGAGAATTAACCTGAAAAAATACTGACTTGAGAGATGCTGCACACAAATGCTACAAGGCCAGCCCTCATCTAGAAAATAACAGATGAGTCAGAAAACAGCAGGTTTCCTCCCTAAAAATACTGCGGTTGGAGCTACTCGCACTGCTACCTGTGCCACAGCTGGTGGCAGAGGCTGGCGAGGGACTTCTCTTGTCTAAGCCCTCCAGGCAGGCATTTCTCATAAGCTTTAGATTCCTGACTAGATCCATCTTAACCGACATCTGAACAACTAGTTGAGGAGGCTGCAAAAATAAAACAATGTTGAGTTGAATCTAGAAGTCAAAATTCTCTTATTTTGAGACTTCAAAATTTCATCAGTGAAGCAGAACAACAAAATATCAAATCTTACACTTGTTCCATCCCCCTAACCTCAGTGGAATTCATATTTCAAGTTATAAGAGAGGTAGTTACAGTCAATACAAGTTACTTAAGAATGACACTGAATAAGCATTTGGTTATCTGGGAATGACAAAGGAGGTTTCATTTTTAATGTTCATAAGTCATCCAAATTAATTAGTGCTTTAAAATGGCAATGAATCACTTCCCGAAATAATTTGTACTGGCTAAATTAATTCCAGTGAAGGGAGCCAATTTGCTGACTGTAAATTATCAGAGTCCTTGACTAGGCCCTGTGCACATTGTGTACCATTTATTAGGCTACTAGGAAACAAAGGATGGCTACTTTTCATCAGTGAGTAAGATTACAGCCCTATTAAGTGACCAGCTTATTGTGGTACAATTACGAGTTTCTATTTAAATAATTCAAGTCAGAAATCATTATGAAGTAAAGCTGGATATTCAGAGGCAAGGAAAACCAAACAGAGAAACTCATTTTCTGAAGAGATGCACCAAAAACCTACAGGTAGGGACCATTTCTATCCTCTTAGATTAAACAAAGGGAAGTTCAGAGATGCAAGACTAATTATGAAGATACTTCCATCATATGACAGTGCCTAAAGGCAACCTGGAACCCAAAGTCCCTGAGCCTGCAACTCTCATTAGTGGCTAGATGACTGTTTCAAGACTCCCCTATATTGAAATGACTTGAAAAACCACAATAAGGTGAGAAAACACATCCATGGGTTTCTGCTCTTCCATGTCAGGCAGAGATGTTTTCCTAGTGCCACCACTCCACTGCTTAGAGAGGCTTCTTCCCAAGGGCCAGGAGACCTCTACATCCATCCAGCATGTACCACCATCCACCCCACCTCTTGCTGTGGTGAGATGACTTGGTTAGGATATGCTGTGCTACACTTGATGATTTTCCTGTTTTTGTCCCTCTAAAAGAAAAAAAAATAAAAATGCATGCACCTAGAGCTTTGCCTAAGCTAATTTGCATGGCATTCTCCTGCTCTTATCTGCATCTCCTCACTGGTATCAAAGCCTCAACATTTCTGCTTGAGAAATCTTTCCCCAGCTAACCTGCTTATCGGCAGTAACGAATACTCATGCAAACAGGTACAAAATTAAATGGCTTCTTTGCAGTGATTATGATAGATTGAGCTATGCTTAATCTACATAATCAAATTGCTTCTGTGTTCAGCAGTAATACCTTTCTACCGTCCTGGGAGCAGGTTCAGCCTTGGTTTCAATTCTGACAGATTCTTTCTGAGAAACACTAACCATGACTGGGAAAGGGGCTACTTGAGATGCAATTATTTATCAGAGCTGTATGAGGCACAGCTCAAACACTCTCAGTATGGCAAAGCAGGTCCAAATGAAAGGTGTCCCCTTTAGGGAAGGGGAAAACAAAGATACAAACCAATCTCCTCCTGTTCACATACCCAGATGTAACTGGAGTGACCCATCCAAGACAGATGAAACATCTCTACCCACTAGTTGCAGTCAGGTACTACCATTGCTGTCACTTCCTCCCTATGTGCCAGAGCATTATCTGCTTACATGCTAATGAAACAGAACAATGCCTTTTCTAATCTCAAGACCAGATTCACATTTCAAATTCAGCTGGCTAAATCTTACCAAGGTGCCAGAAACAAAGAATGGTGCAGGTATATTATAAAATTATTGGCTTAGGAAACAAAAGGACATGGTTCAGGGAAGGTTCTGAAAGACATCCCTGTCTAACTCATGTTCCCCACAAACAAATATTTTTAAATAGCACTTATTTATAGACAGCCTCTTTACCTTTGCTCAAAACAGCACCCAAAGCAGTATAGGAAAGGTTTCTTCCTAACGTACCTGCTGAGAAGTTTCTGTTTGCTTTTTTTATGTTCACTTGGTCATAGAATATCAGGTTGGAAGACACCTCAAGGATCATCTATTCCAACCTTTCAAGGTTAAAAAAAAATTAAAATAATAATATATACAATAAAATATACAATTAAAATTTTTAAATAATAAAATATACATAGTCAAGCTGAGTCTTAAAACTGTCCAGTGTAGAGAAATCTACCACTTCCCTTGGGAAATTATTCCAAGGACTAATTGTTCTCATGGTGAAAATTTTTATTACTGAGTCCAATCAGAGTAACTTGTATCCATTTTATCCCTTGTCTTTTACACGTGACTCCTTGTAAAAAGGGAATCTCCCATCTTCTTGGTAGCAACCTTTTTATGTACTGGTACATGGGAATAAGGTCTCCCCTAAGCCTTCTNTATACAATAAAATATACAATTAAAATTTTTAAATAATAAAATATACATAGTCAAGCTGAGTCTTAAAACTGTCCAGTGTAGAGAAATCTACCACTTCCCTTGGGAAATTATTCCAAGGACTAATTGTTCTCATGGTGAAAATTTTTATTACTGAGTCCAATCAGAGTAACTTGTATCCATTTTATCCCTTGTCTTTTACACGTGACTCCTTGTAAAAAGGGAATCTCCCATCTTCTTGGTAGCAACCTTTTTATGTACTGGTACATGGGAATAAGGTCTCCCCTAAGCCTTCTCTTCTCAAGGCTCAATAAACAGTTTTCTCAGCCTTTCTTCATATGACAGGTCTCCCAGTCTCCTATCATCCTTGTGGTCCTTCTCTGGACCCTCTTCAGCCTGTCCACAGGTTTTTTGTATAGCAGGGACCAAAACTGAACACAGTACTCAAAGTGTGGTCTTTTTTCCAGAGTCTAACAAAACTATCAGCCTACAAGCTAGTGCTTATTTCTAAACATTACATGAGAGTTGAAAAGTGAGTAAGCCTGATGCAAAATACTAATAAGCACTTAGAGGGAACAATTTCACTCCCTTGTTATGGCTTTGACACAGGTGGAAAGGTGGCAGTGGCTAGATCTCTGTGGTTGGAGACAGCTCTAGAAAAAGGTCCCTGCCTCATCATAAGTGAAGGAAAAAACAACTCAGAGGTGGTGGGTTGGTAAAAAATAAATAAATACAGGTTCTGGCAAGGGCTGCTGGCACAGCTTGACTTTGGCTCAGGAGGAAGTAAAAGCTTGAATTACATAAAAATAGATTTACAAAAGAATCAATGACATTTCATCTGAAAGTTTTAGCAAAGTTTTAATTAGGAGACAAGATTTTGCACTTAAGTGCATGAAGTGAAGGAGTACATGTACTCATGCTTCCCAAGATAACTGACAGATCCAAAACTTACTCATCTCGAAAGGTTAATTAAAGAACAATCCTTGAGAGCAACACCATGGGGAAACAGAGGAGAGAGTTTGCTCCACAGGGGAGCCCTCGAGAAGGGCTGGAACACGGTGCCTGCATCTCCTGGTTCAGAAACACTCCAGGTAGCAGACCAAAGCTCCTGCCCAGTGACCAGTGCACAGACACAAGTGAGGTAGCTTTGACCTGACCCAGCACAGAGAGCAGCATGCCCACTGCTGCAGAGATTACTCGCTGTGCTTCCTGCAGCTCTGGGGCAGGTTTCCCAGCCTGCGCTGGGCTCTGCACAGCTGGAGCTACTTTGACACAAGGCACACTTCGAAGAGCAGGCTGATCACCGCCCGCAGGGAAAGGTATGTGTGGTAACTCATCATTAAAGAAACTGAGGCTGAGTGAGTCACCCAGGATCAAAGTCTGCAATTAAGCCAGAAATAAGCTGTGGCTTCCCCAGCTCCCACAGATGCTGACAGCACTGCAAGGCAAAGGCCTTCTTTAGTTAATCTGAGCATCATTAAAAAGCACACCATCTTTTGGGTAAGCTCATATAGATCATAGGATCATAGACTGGATTGGGTTGGAAGGGACCTTACAAGGTCATCTAGTCCAATCCCCTGCACTAAGCAGTGGTATCTGCAACTAGAGCAGGTTTCTCAGAGCCCCAGCCAATCTCACCTGGAATGGTTCCAAGGATGAGGCATCGGCAACCTCTCTGGGCAGCCTGGGCCAGGGTCTCACCACCCTCAGTGTAAAAAATTGTCTTGCCCCTCTGCAGTCTCAATCTCCCCTCTTTTAGTTTAAAACCATCACCTCCTGTCCTATCACAACAGGCCCTGAAAAAAAGTCTGTCCCCATCTTTCTGACAGGCCCCCTGAAGTACTGAAGGACTGCAAAATGGTCTTTCCAGAGTCTTCTCTTCTTCAGGCTGACTATCCCCAGCTCTCCCAGCCTGGCCTCACAGAAGCGGGTTTCCAGCCCTCCCAGCATTGCTGTGGCTCGTCTGGTCACCCCAACAGGTCTCTGTGTTTCCTATACTGAGGACTCCAGAGCTGGACCCAGCACTCCAGGGGGGTCTCCCCAGAGCACAGGGAGCAGAGGGACATAATCCCCTCCCTTGCCCTGCGCTACCCACACTGCTGGGGATGGAGCCCAGGATATCACCTGGTGTGGGCTGTGAGCACACACTGCTGGGTCACGTCCAGCTTTTCATCCACCAACTATATGAAGCTCATTTGAAAAATAATTTTAAAAATGCTAAATTTAAGAAACATTATCAAAATGGAGAACAGAAGAGTTTCATCATTTGAGTAGGGCATTGTGGACATAAATGACCTTTGGCTCTGCAGTAATTTAATTTCGTAAGAACACAAGCAAAGTCTCAGATGGAAGTGGAGTGCAGCGCTGGTACAAGAGGGGTGAGGAATGCGCTGCTGCATTGGTGAAGAGCACTTCTCATCTCAGGAGGGCTGGGGATATGGCACAGGGAAGCATTAAGACCTCTTAGCAAAAGAAAGCGAGGCCACTTGCTCGGTACATGGAGCAGGATGGCATGCAGCACAGGCAGCAGTAAAACACAGAAGCAAACCACTTGGCCAGTGGCTCTCAGATCACAGGCAGCTTTTTGCTGCTTGCTTTAAGAAAGAGAGCCAGGTACTGTGGCTGCCATGGGAGAAACAGGCTAATTTAGATGTGGCCCAAGGAAAAGCAGAGGAACGATGGGAAGAAAAAAAAAATAAATCAGAATAGTGATGAATTCTGAATGTTGCTTAATGAGGTGTAGCCTGAGCTTTATTTGGTGCAATCTTGATGGGTCTGATTTAACTATTGCTTTTTTTCATACTGGGGATAAAGAATTGTTTGACAGCCCTTCGTTACTGCTCAGAAGTTTCTCAGTTGTTCAAGCAGGAGGTCTATCAGACTCAAGCACATTAATCAGTGAAAAGACTGATAAAGAGCGGACAGCAATAGAAATGACACTGAGGTGAGACATCACTGTTGCCCGTAGAAAAACTGCCCAGGAGGTCAGTGAGCAGGACACCCCATCACAGAAACACAGCACTGAAGACAATTCAGGGAAGGACATTTCTGGACACACAGGTTCCCACAACACTTATTTATCCAGTAAAGACTGATTATGCAACTTTCAACAGCTACTCTTCATCCAAGACATGACATCTGTATATAAACCAAATCCTCTTAAGTGCCAGAAAGAAGCCAGTCACCCCACATCATCAAGTCTCACCGTTCATACCACAACCATCCACTTTTCAGTTTTAAATCCAAAGCACAGTTGCAGACACCTGGGTTTATTTTTGTTTTGATTCAGAAGTGTCTATCTGAAGTGAGTTTGTGCCAGTGACAACTGAATCACAGTTGTGGAGGCAGATTCTTTATACAGAAGCAGACTGGTAGACATTACCCTTCCAAAACACCATCTTTGTGAATGCAACACATCAGGACATCAATTAGGCAACACTCTATTTAGGACATCTCCTTTCCTCTCCCTCCAAGAAAGCTCATTGAGTACCTGATCTGCAAACCCTCGTACATACAGGGGTGTTACATGTCTAAGGTGTTTGTTTTGTTTTGGTTTATTTTAGGAAAAGGGTTTATCAAGAGCACTCTGAATTTAAAAGCAGTGTTTTGCTCTCCAGATAAGCCCTGCACCAAAAGGCCGCTCTCTCAAAAGCTGCATCAGGTCTGCCTGCAGCATTAGTACACATGCTACATCTGTGAATTAAGTGTCACTGGAACTGTCATTGAGGTGACTGTAGCCTGGGCTCACCTCCTTTACATATCTACTTATCTAAATACAGGGGTTGTATTTCAATGAGCAAGCCCATTCAAACACTGTAACACTGAGATAAGGCTCCACAGTGAGTATCTGCAGGTGCTTTCATTAAAGAAACCAAAAAGGAACCTGTTAATGCAACCACAAAAAGCACCCCATTAAGCACCAGAAATACAATATGGCTTTTGGGATTTTGGACACCCAGGAGAGAAATTCAAATGCTCAGGTTGAAGAGTTAAGAGCACAGCAGCCCCTTCTCCCCCAGTGTTCCAGGAGCCCCGCAGATCTTCCTGTTCTAGTGCCAATCTGTGATACCCAGAAATGGGAAAATACCAAGTGCAGTCAAAGCCTCAGCAATGCCATTTCACGAGAAAGCAGGAGGCATTACTTTTACACCCAGCTGGGTGCCTGAGCAAAAAGCTTACCCCATCTGGTAGTGCCCTCCAGCACACAGCACTCACAAACTCATTTGTGTCATCTTCTTTCCGGTCCTTGTCCAGGACGCTTTTGACTGTATCGAACTTGAATGTCAGCAGTGTCTTTGAGAGGCCCTTATAGTACAGGTAAAGGGAATTATTTTCACTTCCTAGAAATAAGAAAATACACAAGATTAGGTTCTGGTAGCAGGAAAGGAAATACAGCTTCTTAGCTCTTTCATTGTTGAAGACAAGATGTCCTGGTTTGGGTGAAAAGCAAGCAAATTCAGTTCAGTGATTTTGCTTTTTAGCTTAAGTTTCTAACTAACTGCACTTTCTGGAGTTGGAGGCATGTTTTGCAGACAGTCTCTGCTTCTAGCAGAGATAACACCTAATGTTTACGGTTACTGCCAGGGGTGGAATGCAAAACCAAGGCCACTGCTAGAACTTGTGTGTT
>VYZU01043398.1:41163-53402 GCA_013401355.1 Ceyx cyanopectus
TGTATATATTTGTATATACCTCATTTCATTTTTTGATTAAATTGCTTTAGTTCCTTTTTTGAATCACTAAGTCTCTCTCCCTTATTCCTTTTCTCTCCCCTTTGGGGAGGGAGGGGGGTTAAAAGAGAGCGGTCTGTTATCGGTCTGGGGGCTGCCCTGACCCCAAACCGCGACACAAGACCAGACATCTCTGTGCAGTTATTAACACACTTGTGGTGCCTTGGTAAATGGAAGTGCTCCACAGCAAGCTCTCACAATGCTTAATAACAGGACTTGGTTTTATTACAAGAGCAGTATGCAGGGACCTGCTGAAAAGACAGGTCACAACTGTCCCTCCATTGCTTCCTTCGAGCAGAGAATTTTGAGCAGAGCATCTACACTCCCACATGAAACCTGGCTGCTCCCAGTCTGCTTGGCGTTACTGAGGCAGGTAGCACTGTCACAGTTTTGCTTGCCGTAATCAAGTATGACAGTTCAGTCTGTGGAGGTTTAAGTAAGAGAGAGCAGACAGCGTGCAGGCTTTATTTAGAAATCCATCCCAATTTCTGCCTTGCAAGCTGTATGGAGATCAGAGACTACACAAGCTGAGGTCCTCCCTTCGGTGCTGGCACAGCTGTCCTGCTCATTGCACAGCTATCAGCCTGTCACTGCTTTTCCCACCAAGACCTGTGGATTTATAGAGGTTCAACAGGCCAACTTAAGCAGTGAAAGGAAAGAAACTGCTGAAGTGATAACTGCCTGAAGATGAGTCAGTCTTCCAGGGATCTGTTCATGAGAACGTTACTGCTTTGCCATGCAGAATGTGGTACTAAGTGACAAGTACATGACCCTCATGTGGTCCAGGCTACTGTCCTCCCTTAGAAAGATGAGTAGATGTGTCTTTAAGTTTATCAGCTGACATAAGTAATTTCAACAAAAATTCTGTTAGTGGCTAAGTTTTGGTGGCAGCAAGTCCAAATTATCATATACAAAGAACTCATCTGAAACAGGAGGATATCAACTACAGACCCCCTTAGCCCAAGGCTCCCTACACCATTCCTTGAGAAGGGAAGGAGGGTGCAAGTTCACAATAATCCTCTATTAAAATGCCTACATAGCTAGTGTGCTTTGCAACTGAACAGGCACCAGCTCCGAGGAGCCCCATTAGCATTTGTTGGGATGCTGCTGTACTCACCACAGGCAATGTAGTCTCCATTGGACGCAAGCCCTACAAAATTCTTCTCATTGATGTGACCCTTGAAGGAGCGCAAGCAGTGAGGCTTCCCTACATTCCACAGCTTCAGCTGACTGTCTGTTGACCTGAAAAACAACACCTGAAGTTACCCTGCTGCCATAAGGCAGGAATTCCTTGCTTGCAACCCTGCTCCTTAACACCCTACTTGCAATGTAAACGTAGGAAATCTCAGTGCACTCCAGATTTATCCTGCTTTCAATCACATGCAACTCAGCTTGAGCTCAAAAAAGTATCAAGTTATTTCAGAAACCTGTCAAAACGCATTATGTGTTTGAATAAAAAAACAAAATCCAGCAACAACTTCCTTGAAGTATCACTCTACCTTCTTCATATCAATTGGAGAGTCCTCCACTGAACTGTACAGTATTTGAGCCATCACTGCCTCCTCCAGATCCAGGACATGAATTAATTTTTCTTTACTTTTCAAACCTCTGGAGCATGGACAAAATCTGTTCCCTTCGCTGTGCCGGCTGTAACCCTCATTCATGTCTTTACAGAACTTGAGTCTCCTCCCTCTCCAGCTGCCTTGAAAGCACATTCCCCACCTCCTGTCCAGTATTAAACAGCCACATATAAACACTGATGGGGGCTCAGAGTTGAGTAGCATTAAATTGATGTGCTTTTCTCACACGTAATTCACGCTACATGGATACAGACCTCAGACTTCCACTTTTTTCACCTTGGAAGCCAAGCTAAATATTACTATTAAAATTATATATACTCTGTTGTGATTAAATCAAAATTGATGTTTTCCATTGTTCCCCCATATGTAAACACACCTGCCTTCAAAATGTTTTTCTATTTACTGTGAGCAAACATTTTCCCTTTGGCAAAAGAAAGGAGTTGGAGGTCTGCCTGGGAGAGCTAAACTGAAATAGGAAGATCCCAGGTTTCCAGAAGACAGAGGATTAATTTCTTCCCTCAAACCTGAGGGTCCGCGAGCCTCTCATTTCACAGGTGTTATACTCCAGAAACTGCCAGGCTCCAATATTCTAGAATTCACTGTCTTATAGTGACATGCTCCACAGTACAGGAACATTTCCTGATGCAGTAAGGCCAGAGCCCCATGAAGCCACCCTCGAGGAAAGCAGCAGTGATGTTTGGATCTCAAATTTGAAAGGTAATGGGAGGAGGACTTGTCAGCCTCTCAGGCAGGCAGGAGTAGTGGCAGGCAATGCTCCCCTCATTCAGGGTGTGTCACCCAACCTTGCTGCTTTCTGAATACTTGGAGTTGAAGGGGAAAAAAAAACCCCAAACCCCCAAAAAACCCACTTAACATCCATCAAATATTACCAAAAATTTCAGACATTAACCTTGAAGCAATATCATATATACATAAAAATACAGCACAAAACAAGAGAGATGCACCTCATGCTGCACCACAAAAACCTTATCTCAGTCCTCAATGACAGCTGGAATGACAAAGGAGCGATAAGGCAGTGAGATTTGTCGTTTGTAATAGTAGTATGAGGTCAGATCAGAAGAAAAGTATGAATTTGATTTGTAATACTGTGGCTTAAGCAGAAGCACACAGTCCCAGGTCCTGAGCAGGGAGCCTAGAGTATTCAGCTTCACTGCCTGATGGTTGTTCCACATCCATCCCCACCCTAGATGCTCACTCTCCCTTCTTTTCTCTAATCCTTACTAGGCACATAGATCATAAAGGACAAAAAGTAGTTTAAGTAACAGCATTTTTGGCCCACAAGTACAGGATAGTACCTTCCATGATGTTAGGGTACCATATTTTTAAAACACAGCTTTTAAAAGCTTCAGAGTTGTCTGGAAGCAAAACTTTTCTGAAGGCAGGGCAGAGCAGCAAAAGACTAATCCCTGGTCTACAAGCTGTCAGATTCCTCTGACAGCTTCTGCTGTTAGCTAACACATTGAGACAACCTCATATATATAGGCACTTAACCCCTACATTTTAGTAGCATGCATTCTAGATCTCTTCATTAAAACAAAAACACTTACAGCCTGTTACTAATAGAATGTTTTTTTCTGTTAACGGCTTCCCACCAAGCTCTAGCCACATTTTCACTGTTTAGGGTAAGCATGACATAAAGAAAGAAAGAATCTGCCATTGGACCACCAGGGAGAGGAGAAGGCAAATGATTCTGCTGGGTTTACATTGCTCTTCTGGTTTCATCATGGATATGCTGCCCTGTTAAAGCTGTCTCTGTAAATCAGCGCTGCAATCAATGTGTTGTGCTAAATACTAGGCAGTTTGGAACACCCTTGAGGTCAAAACCTAACTCTACAAGGCAAAGTAAATCAACACAATCTATGAAACAGCTTTAGCTAGAAACTTATAGAATCTGAATATACATACAATTGTTAGATGAAATCGGTGCTTGATTTTTGGGACCACTTCTGCTGTCTCCTTTCCACAATTTGCAAGAGAAAGACATGAAAAATAACCTGCTCACTCTGATTCTTTCTGTTCACTCACAAAATGATAGGTGAACCCTCCAGTACATCTGCTCACCCTGTTGTTGCCTGTCCAGCTCTGGCAGCTTTGTCAATAAGCCACCCAGGACTATGGGATAAACTTTCTCAGATGGTCAGGTGAAGCAGGACAGGACCATTCTGTCCCAAAACATCCCACAAATGATAATATATTTGATCATGACCAAAACATTCCCAGCCTCCTCATGCTTCTATTGAACAATTTTCTTCTTACCCAGATTTGGTTCAAAGCATTAAAATTAATTTTCTCTGTGTTTTAGGTATGAATTTGCACCCTTATAGAGTTACAGTGTTAATGGAAATAAGAAGACAGAAGCTGATTTAATATAAACCATACTCAAAGCCACCAGGGAATCTTCTATCATACTCGGCTCAGAGTAACTCACTAGCAGGCTGAACACACCTCAAGATGCTCTGCTTTGGCTGAAGGCTTCTAGAGCAAGCTGTGTGAGAACATGGGCAGAGCAAAGCTAGATAATCATCAGTTTGGTACAAGGCAGCAGGAGTAGCTTCTGGGACTAGGATCTACCCCCGAGATCCATCCCTGCTGCCCTCGGGTGTTAAACACAAATGTGTTGGAGATCAAAGCTTCCCCTGCAGCCCCCCAAAGTTGTTCATTTTCCCCACTGTGGCTCACCTCTAATTCATTGAAGAAGTTTGTAGCCAGTCATTTAAAGCTGTCACTACATGAACTGGCAAACATGCTCATTCCTAAGCAACTGAAAACCTACCTAGACTGAGGCAGCCACAGATGGCTATAAAACTGAAGGGAATCTGTAGAATATTATTCTTCAGAGTGTCCAGGGCAGACCTTCTCATCTACCCTGGCTGAAAAGCTGCATCCCATTAGGACCAAAACCACAACTTCTCCTTGCCTACATTCCAACTCAAGCATAATCCTAAAAAGGGTCTTCACAGCACAGATTAGTAAGTTACCAGAAAACAGATCAGTCAGTCCTACTTGAGTTACTTTCAGGCTGGAGCTAAACCTCCTCTTCAGACACAGCAGTACCATTTGATCTCTTCTGTCATTCATCAGCTGCATTCTATTGCAGATTGGCATCCTCAGGGCTCTGCCAGCAGCCTTCTCTACAGCAGAGCCCTGGTCAGAAGCATCGTCAGCACTCACAGCTCTTTGAAAAAGGACCTGCAGCTTCCCAAAGTCAGGGCTTGTAGTCAGGAGCTGCATCTAATTGTCTTCACATTCCTCTTAAGCATTTTAGCACCACAAGACAGAGCAGAGCCAAGTGACACTGAGAATGAATTTCTATTTTTGTCTCAGGACAAAAAAACCAACCAAACCAAACCCAAAAAAAAAAAAAAAAAAAAAGAAGAAAGCAACGATCAGCTTCCCAAAAGCACAGCAGTGAGTGAGAGCACCCACCCACGCCGGTGAACTCGCACGGCGGCACCGGAGAGCGCAGAAAAGCAAAAGCTACAGAGTTTTTTAGCCCAGATAAAAGGCAGTACTTACGCAGAGACGATTTCTTCCCCGCTCACAAATTTAGCGTAGGAGACGGCTTTGCGATGCCCTTTGAAGACCATGATTGGCTGCTTAGTGTTGCGAAGATCGTAGTAGTGAACACAGTGATCTGGAGGTGAGAAAGAGAAGGGGAAATGTTTCATCAGTTGAGAAGGATGCTCAGGACCTCTAAAGTCAGCTCACAATAAAAGCCCTGCTAGCAGATTCTACATCCCACCGAAAGCCTTGTTTAGGATAAACCATCTGCATTAGAGCAAAGAAATCTCTAAGCAGGCTTCTTAACATGACCCCAAAACTCAATCTGGAAGGTCAAAGCAGCCTCTCAAAGACTTGGCACAGGAAAAAGGTGCACTCGTGTGTGTGCACATGCATGTGTCCCCCTCAAACCCCACCTGACCCATGTGCAGGCCAGCAGCTAAAAAGCACTTTTGCCTCTCCTGCCTGCTTTCCTGGCTCCATGCCTGGCCTCTCCAATTGCCTTCTCATTCCCTGCACCCCCTTCTCCTTCCTCAAGCTGTCCCCTCTCAGAAAACTGTTGGAGAACTCACGCAAAAAACTCAGTCTGTTTCCTACTTAAATTGAACCATGGAAAATAGGGATTAAATTTCTCAAGCTTCCTCTAAATGGGTAACCTCGGTATTAATTTTTTTCCCCCTTCTCTCCTTTGATTTTATTACCAATCATGGGAGAATTAGCATTTTTGCTAATGAGCGAACAGACTAAATTCCAGTTATTCTTAAGATTTAATTCACAGATGTGCCACAGTGCCATAACCACATAAAAGGGATTGCAACAGAATTAGCAATATATTTTATTTTCTGCACAGCTAAATGTCAATTCCTATGATGATGGAAAAAATAAGACTAGAAAACCCCATGAGATCCAAGCCCCAAACACCCCCAGAGCTCTTTCCAGCTCAACAAGGTTAATAAGCTTCCCCCTTCCCGACTTTCAGCCTTTATGCTGAACTTCATTTAATTATGCCCTGCTATGCTGGAAGTGCAAGGTGGGAAGGCCACAGAGATGCAAGGAAACCGAGCTGGACGCTTTCTCACCAAGCAACTTGCAATATTCAGACGTCAGCTGAAAACTGCTCTGACCCTCCTCCCACTGAAATAACACCCCACAAATGGAAGTTTATCATAAAGATTACTTAGAAATGAATTTAAATGGCAACAGCTATGGTTATTTTTGTATTTGCACAGCATTTCAAAGCAGGGCGCTCAGCCATACACACACCACCCAGCTGTCTCCAAATCCCATGTGGTTGGAGAGATAACTGGATTTACATCGATTAGGCTACAGCAACTGCCATCAGACTGGCATGGGGAGCTTCTCCATGGCAGTATTGGGCTAAATGGTGGCCGTGGCAGGATGGGGGGGCTTCTTCAGGGAAACAAGGCAAGCAGGCAAGTCACTCTCCCCTCCAACTGCTTTCAGCGTCTTGCTTTCTGCATAAGACAATGTGTTGAGACTTCTCCAGTAAGAGATTTCTGGTTTTCTCTCCTCAGAGCAGATGCTCCAAACAGCCACATCAAGTTTTCTCCACCACTTAACACCTAACTGTTGATTTGCCTCATGCTGAAAACCAGCAGCTACTGCACCCATCATTGCTAACACAAACATTGGGAACGCTTTACCCCCAAGCACTCTTTAAATGCAGAACACCACATCTACATGGCTTTGAAATCCCGTCAAGGAATAGAGACTCTACTACTGCCCTAGGCAGTTCGTCTAGGGCTTGACAACCCTTTCTGGGAAGAAACTGTTCCTTGTGACTACTGAAACCCCCTTATGGTGCAACCTGAGGATGATTCCTCTTGTCCTGTCACCTTGGAAGAAGAGGCTGACCCCTACCTAGCTCCAACCTCCTTTCTAGGAGCTGTTGAGTGTGAGGAGATCTCTCCTCAGCCTCCTTTTCTCAAGGCCAAAAAACTGCTATTCTCAGCTGATCTTCATCAGACTTGTGATCTAGAACCTTCACCAGCTTCCATGACATGCTTCATGCCCTCAATGTCCTTCTTAGAGTAAGGGTCCCAAAACTGAATCCAGAATTTGAAGTGTGGCCTCTCCAGTGCCGTGTACAGGGGGACAATCCTTGCCTTAGGAAGGATGAACTCCCATGGGTTAATTTTCAAAGGGACTTAGAATTAAGTGTCAATACTCCTTTGGACATTCTGGTCCCTTCCATCCCTCTGGAAGCTAGAGCCAAAAAGCTCCACATTTTCTCATCTGACTGGCACACCTGCTGCAGGAGCTACGAAACAGTTAACTGGCAATAGTTCTTTTAATAAGCAGAATGATTCTAGCAAGGTTTTCTATCAGGAGCCAGTTAGTTGATAAGCCTTTCAAGTCTATTTTTGCTTACAGTTTCAACCTCCTCTCCAGCTGGCCCATCAGTAGGATACCTTTTGAGTACCAGATTTCATCCTTCAGAGGGTGTCAGGGAAAGGGGTATCTGCGGATGGCTGTGTGTGAGCAGCTGGAGTGAGATGGAGGAGAAGGAGCCACAGTAGAAAAGTCCATTTGCAGAGCAGAGACACAAAGTTGCATTCACCTTCTGAATATCGCAGTAACCAGCTCAAAGCCTGCCAGCATCTGGCCCCAGCACCGCATATGCCTCTTAGCGTCAGGAGGGCAATCAATCACTGTCTACTCTGATCACAACAAGTCTGGGGGAACAGGCAAGGCCAGGGGCTTCTAAAATTAGCTACTTAATTATTAATTGATTATTTCAGCAGTCAAAGTGTTGATGCCCAATTGAGGTTGTTAGGTTGGTTTGGTTTTTTAATTCAATTGATGCCGCTATTTTTAAGTAGCTATATGAAGAAGAATGCTCACTGCATTCATTAAAACTAGAACAGGTGGTCATGTTTTACCATTAAAGAGAGAGTCTCTCTTGTAGACCATATGGACTTTCAGAAAACATGATAAAAATGCCATCTGCTGAGGAAGAAGAGCGCCCCAAAATTACGCTAAATGGGAAAAATACAACTGCCAGGTACCCCGGGAGCAGCCTTGCCCGTTGGAGTTTGATGAGCTAAAGTGGTCTGCGATGGGCAGCACCTTGGGCAGGCCAGCAGGTCTGAGGCGAGGCAGCAACTCCCAGTGGTTCTGCTCTGCAACATTCAGAAAATGAATTAGGCCTAAGAGGCAGCTAAAGGTAAGGAAAAAAAAGAGTGGGCACTGAGGGGAATCAAACACTTCCCAAGCTCTCCAAGAGCCCATAAGCTCCTCCAGCACCCGCTGCTGGAAGATCATGGAACTCACTCTACCAATAACCAGTGATGCACCAGGGTATTTGCTTGTTTTGCTTCTCAATCATGAGCATTAAAAACATCACTCAGCATTTCTTTTTCCAGCTCTGTACTTTCTACCCTGACCAGAAAACTCACTTAGAACAATTTCAATTTGGAAATGACATTTCCACAGTTAAAAGCCTGATACTGAACCCTTGGGCAGCAACAGCTCACTGCTTTACTTTTTTTGTGTTCAAGGCTTAATTGAAATATATATGAGATAATGGAAAAGAACATGTATATATACCATAACAAATTAAATGCTCTGAAGCAATTCTTGTCTAGTTCAATGTCACTGCAGAAGCTGAACAGAACAGAAATCTGCTGCTGAGCCCTCTGAATTAAAATGTTTTATCGCAGGCCGTACTTAATTTATATATTTATATATATATGTATATATTTATATTTTAAAAGTGATCCCAGAAGGGAAAAAAAGCAGCTGAGCCCTGCTACTGCTGCTGAGAGGTCTCTGACCATAAGCCTGAATTTTCAATCAGTGCTTTTCCAGAATGCTCAAGAACCACTTACTTCCATTCAGATGCCACCAATGTCACCATCTAGTGACAACTAATCACAAATTCAGCCTTTTCAAGCTTCCAGAAGACCAACACCTCTTTAGTAAATATAACCCATGACAGCAAAGGATGGCATCCCTCACTGCTCTGCAGCTTATAAATCCAAAAGAGTCCAGCCAGCAGGAATAGGATGAAAGTGAAGGGTGGATTTTTGATGGATGAGAAATGATCAGCACCTTTGCAGTTTCTGTCCTTGGACTTAGCTTGGAGGGGTGGGGACACAGCAAAAAAACTGATGTTGTGATCATGATCTTAGGAAATCAGGTTAAAAAAATTAGAGCTAATGGAGTCAGTGAAGTCCATTTTTGAGCAAAAACAACCCCCAAAAATCCATTCTCTCCTTTATACTTAGACTTCTTAATAAAATGCA
This sequence comes from Ceyx cyanopectus, assembly GCA_013401355.1. Taxonomy (NCBI): domain Eukaryota; kingdom Metazoa; phylum Chordata; class Aves; order Coraciiformes; family Alcedinidae; genus Ceyx; species Ceyx cyanopectus. The sequence continues at coordinate 50,591 of VYZU01043398.1, forward strand.
CAAAACATTTTTAGTAAAGCTCTTGCAGTGTGTACTGCGGAGCCAGAATGAGTAGGTGATAGTTAGGAAAGAGCATCACACAGCAGCAGTTTGTTTCAGTACATCCAGGGGAGCAACATGAACAACCCAAGAAGCAGAGCAATTTAACTCTGCAGGTACCCAGCAATTCCCAGGAACATTCATCTTCCAAGTCATACACTTCACCCACCTTCACCACGAGCATTAACCAGTCTATGGCAGAAGCTACCTGGCAAATCCTCCCCCCCACCTCCTCAGCTTTTTTCAACCAAAAACCAGTTATTTGAAGGGACATCAAGCCAAGGACAGCAAAACAAAAATTCACCTGCAATGCAACAGTTTTATATTCAATGGATGTAACGACTAAAAAGCCCCAAGAGCTGCATACAAAGGTTTTGTGGCTCTCCTCTGGAAAACCGAATTGCTGGAGAATCAATGACCATTTTTCTCATTTTGATCATTTAGAAAGGCGTATTTCTCACCTGTTCAATATTTAGATTATTGATCCATTCAAAAACTAAGTAATTTACATTGCTCTCTGATTTTTCAGTGCTTATAGACTTGAGATTTTAAGTGGTTCTGACGCCCACATGTCAAATGAATGTTACAGGCAAGAAGACGCCCATATTCAAAACCAAAGTTGCAGGGGAGCTAGATAATAATTAGATGGTCTGTTACAAGCCTCTGCTATTCAACTCCATTTTGGACTTTATTTAAAAACCAAAACCAAACAAAAATAACAATTAAAAAAAAGGACCTTCAATACCAACACTTAGGGGTCAAATTAATTTCCTGTATTAATGCTCCTGCTATAGTCTGTCTTGTGCTAAAACTGTTCTACCAAAATAGAAGCCTAGCTTAAAGTGTTATTTTCAATTGGGTTTCTCTTGTGTTTTTTTGGATCATGATGATCTGATTTGCTGCATTTAGTAACTCAAGCCCTCAGTTGATAATTCCTTCAGCTTGGTCTATTTGTTTACCTGCACATGAACTTCAAGCTTGGATCAAGGCTGCCTGTTTTCACCAGTGAAATTGTACATCAGGACTAAGATTAAGAGACATTTATAGTCTGAGAGGTGTATTTAAAGTGACTTAGATTTAAACTGAGTCAGAGCAAATTTGGCACAAGATACCTCTGCTCATGGGCAATTAGGTGATCCTAAAGAAACTAAAAGAGTAAATAAAAGGGCACAAAAAAGCCTTAAAAATACCTTTAGTCAGAAAAATATAAGGCATGATTTAGTAGTGTTTGATTACATTACTACTTTCATTGGTTAAAAAAAAATTATCAGATGCTGAAGGAACCCACCATTGCTTAATACACAATGGAGGGTTTAACTAAAACCCAATTGTTTAAACAGAATCACTGAGTGCTTTAGGTTGGAAGGGACCTTTCAAGGTCATCTAGTCCAACACCTCTGCAGGTAGCAGGGACACCTGCAACTAGAGTAGGTTGCTAAAAAAAAAAAAAAAAAAAAGAAAAAAAAAGGAAAACAGTAATAAAAATTAAATTGCAAATCTNCTGCAAGTAGGTCTCCCTGGAGTCTCCCTTCTCTTCTTCAGGCTGAACAACCCTAACTCTCCCAGACTGGCCTCACAGCATTGCTGTGGCTCCTCTGGCCCCACTTCAAAAGGTCCCCATGTACTCTGTGCTGAAGTCTCCCGAGCTGTACCCAGCATTGCAGGGGGGACATCTCTGCAGAGCAGAGGGGAAGAATACATTTCCTTGGCCTGCTGCCCATGCTGCTGGAGATGCAGCCCAGATGTAAACAAGATTACTCAGCACAGAGTGGTCTGAATGAAGCCTTCAGAGATACCTAGGATTGTATGTAACTTGTTAGCGGGACAGTATAGAATCATAGAATTATTCAGGTTGGAAAAGACCCTTGGGATCATCAAGTCAAACCATTAGCCCTAGTCTACAAAGTTCACCCCTAAACCATGTCCCTCAAAACCACATCCAAATGCCCCTTAAACACATCCAAGGATGGTGACTCAATCACCTCCCTGGGAAGCCTGTTCCACCATCTGACCACTCTTTCAGGGAAAATTTTTCCCTAATGCCCAGTCTAAACCTACCCTACTGCAGCTTGAATCCATTAACCATATCCTTATGCCTTCAAGTGCACAGAGCCCCATAGTTCAAAGCAAAGCTCGTGTTTCAGGAGTCTCTGGGTGACAGAAGTAATTCTCCCAAGTAGCACACCATGGAGGAGAGTGCAAACCACTTGCAGGAATTTTTATTGAACAGAGGAACAGAAACTTAACAAGATGGGTTAACCAAAAGTTTTTTTCAGCCAGGCTCAGTGTGATTTCTTGCCATAAAAAGAAAGCTTACGTCCTCAGAGATAAAGCCCTTGGCTAGACTAAGTATGGAAACAGAAACGTGAGGTTCACATGCAACCTCAGTTTTCACCATTAAAAACTTTTCTTCTGTTAGTGAGGAGAAATAGGAAGGAGATAACAGAAAACATCCTGATTTAAAAATAAACTCAACAGTAGTACTACAGTGTATGGTACTGCAGTAAACTGAAGATGACTTGGCACATTAGATGTCTCAGTCCTTACAGAAACCTGAACCAGGGCCAGATAAACAAGTGCTGCTCTTTCTACAAAACCTAAGAGAAAACAGACAGATGCTATCAGAATCCAGACCTTAAAGACAAAGTTCTTTAAAATAGTTTTTCTGTAATTTCAGAGGAGACCTACAAAAGCCTTAGCACTCTTTTCACCTTGAAGCCACCTAAAAAGCTGCATACTAATAAAAAATCTATTAATAAGTGGACCTTCTCCA
>VYZU01043399.1:3058-16403 GCA_013401355.1 Ceyx cyanopectus
TAATCATCTTGGTGGCCCTGCGTTGGACTCTCTCCAGCAAATCTCTATCTTGTTTGAACTGGGGTGTCCAAAACTGGACACAGTACTCGAGGTGGGGTCTCACCAGTGCAGAGTAGAGGGGGAGGAGAACCTCTCTTGACCTACTGGCCACACTTCTCTTTAAAGTTCATCTAGTTCCAACCCCCTGCCACAGACAGCATCCCACTGGATCAGGTTGCTCAAAGCCCCATCCAACCTGATCTTGAACACATCCAGTGATGAAGCATCCACAACTTCCATAGACAACCTGTTCCAGTGTCTCACCACCCTCACAGTGAAGAACTTCTGAATTTCTAATCTAAATCTGCCTTTAAATCTACCCTCTTCCAGTGTGAAGCCATTACCACTCATAACTAGAAGCCCTTGTAAAACGTCCTCCCCAGCTTTCTTGTAGGCCCCCTTCAGATACTGGAAGGCTGCAATAAGGTCTCCCCAGATACCTCTCTGGGCTGAACAACCCCAATTTTCTCAGCCTGTCCTTGTAGGAAGATGATCATCTTCATGGCCTTCTGAATCTGGTTCAACAGGTCCATGTCCTTCTGTTGGGGGCTCTGGAGCTGGATGTAGTACTCCAGATGGGGTCTCACAAGAGCAGAATAGTGTGGGAGAATCACCTCCCTTGACCTGCTAACCACGATTCTTTGATGCAGCTTTTTGATGAAATATCCTTTTAAGACTGTCAAGTTTTTGACAGCAGGTTTGAAAAGTGTATGAAATGTGTAAATGTATGGTTAAGCATTTTAGTTAACTGAGACTTAATAGATAAAACATCTGTTGTTGTTCGTAATGCTTTCTGATATGGATTAGCATGCTGATCTGGACAGTGATTTGGATTAGATTTAAACTGGTTGGGGATGTTTAGAATAAATCAGTCTGAAACATTTTTGACAGTAATGCTGTACAGATCTGGACAGTAAGCCTGTGTTTTGTAAAATGATTCATAGAAGATAGATCACTCCACTGTCAAACTGAGTTACTGTAAGTTACTCCATGTATATAACTGTGATGTTACTTTATGATTGGAAAAGCTGCTTTTCAGTTGAAAGAAGGATGCACAAAGTTAATCCATGTAGAAATATATATATTGTATGCTGTAAAAAGAAATGAGAAGTTGCTTTTACTTGGGGCTCATGCCACTATTTGCTAATACTATCTTTAGTCCCCAGCACTTGCAGGATGAAAGTAATTTTTCCTGTTTCTATTTATAAAATATTTAAAATAACTTCAGAGCTTTTGTATTACATGGAAAAATAAGCAAGCTATGATATAATTATTAATTTGAGGCTTTTCAATTAAAATTGATATTACTGTTTTAATGTACGAATTTTAATGTTACATACTAATAGAAGTACATAATGTAGAAAGCTGCAAAAAAAAATAATTTCTTAAACTGTATAAAAGATTGTCCATTGGGCATTGTTATATTGAATATCTAGGAAACATTACTCCGTGAAACAAATGAATCATCAGAGAAATAGTGGCAAGCAATGGAAAAGAATCAAATTTTTTGAGTGCTGAGTTACAAATGTGTAACCTTCTGCCTAGGAAGAAATGAAAATAAATGCCACTGAGGGGAATGTGGGTGAAAATGGTAATACAAACATTTAATAATTTCTTATAGAAGATATCAGGACACTTTTTCTGAAAATAAATTAGTGTTTAGAAGATTTTATTGTATAAAATTATCATGAATGCTGTATAACTAAACATATCCTAATACTAACATTCAGACCATAATACCTAATTAGCTATTGAGTTTTATTTTGCATACCATTATTTTACTCTGATCACTTACTTTTTAATTGACATTTTGTAACAGCCCATCAAACTGTGTTTGAAGCCACATCTTTAAGCTGTTAACATTTGATGCAACAGACTCATGAGTATTTGTCATCCAAACTGATGCCTGAAGTAAATTATAGCAAAACATTTCCATTCCATTAAGTATATCCTCTGGGATGGCTTTAAATGTCGCAGATAGCCCAAAAATACAAGCCAGTGTTGCAAAATAGTTCAAAAAGTGTACATATTTGAAAATGTCAGGAGAATATAGGTAGGTAGCCTGTAATTACTCCAAAATGGAATTTGCAGTAGGCACTGGAAGTTATGACCCCGTTGTTAAATATTATGTGAGCCTTAAGTGTTGACTGATGTATTTTACAGCTGCTCTGAATGATAAATCATCAAGCCATAGCTCATACTAAACTAATTCCCAGCATGTACAAGTACAGTATTAAATAAAGGATAGTGCCTTTATTGTTGCATGTTACAGCTGACCACTCTTCTTCAGTGTGATTGCCACCTACATGCTTGTTGGAGTTTCTTGGTTGAATTGTGAGTTCTCAATCTTTTCAGGTTTGCATAAGAAAGGGGACAGAAGCTATTTTCTGTCAGATATTCCATGTTCAGTTTTGCTACGTATGTAAGCTAGAATTTCAGTAGATGTGTTCAATGTTACTTAAAAGGCTTTTGGTATTGCTTAAATGTTTTTGCAGTACTCTCACCTCTCTGCAGCCAAAGTTCTTAAGGATTCCTACAGAAGTATTTAAAAAGTGTCTTGCAGAGCTAGTTGCTCTGTATGAAACAGTGAAGATCTTTTCAAATGTTACTAATTGTATTTAGTAATATTGGAGATGTTATTTTCAAATTGTTGAGGTCATTTCATGTGGAATTTTTAATTATGTCCTTTTAAAGTGAAGTTGCAGAAGCACAGACTTAAGTATGGTCATATTCCAGATTGGGATTGTAATTGAGTATTTGATGCTATATAGTATCTACAAGAGAAACTCACTCTCTGAAGTAGAATCTGAGGAGTGTGGTTGTGTGTATGCAGACTTGTGTCTGTGCAGTTTTGATATAACGCGTATAAAGTCAATGGTGGGCTATAAAAATGCCTTCCAAAACCAGTAGTTAGTACTTTGTTTACAAGTATTGGGAAAGTGTCAGGTACAATGCTGACAAATGTTGTTCATAATGCTAGCAAGTTAATTCTAAATGTAGCAATATAGTGTCAAAAGTCATATTTTATTCCAGATGAATGGCTGTCACAGTTTAGGGTCAGGGCAGCCCAGACTGCTAACAGACACTGTCTTTTAACCTCTCTCCCTCCCAAAAAGGGAAAAGGAATAAGAGAGAGAGACTTAGTGATTAGAAAAGGAAGCTAGAACAATTTAATGAAAATAATAATAATGAAATATATACAAATATGTACAAAACCAGTACTGAACCCAACCCCCCTCATGGTAATTACGTCACCGTCACTGATGCTGTGGAGTTGGCACAGGGAGAGTCCCAGCCTGAGCCCCGCAGCAGATGGGAGCTGTGTTCAGGAGCTGGATTCTGGCACCGGGTTCAGGAACACACCGATCAGGATCAAAGGCAGTATAGACAAAGTCCTCCTTGGTGCTCTGAGGGGGACAACCCCCTCAAGAGAGGAAGAGAGACCAAGAGTGAGATCCAGAGAGCGAGATCCCAATCCAGAGAGCGAGCGACCCTCCGGACCTCCAAGCTTTCTATACTGGATATGACGTCTATGGGATAGAAAACCTCATTGGTCAGTTTGGGGTCACCTGTCCTGTCCGCTCCTCCCTGCAGGTGCAGTCTCACTTTCTGCACCCCTCAGTGCAATACACAAGTTCTAGCAGTGGCCTTGGTGTCCTTGGTAGTAACTAAACATGAGGTGTTACCACTGCTAGAAGCAGACACTGTGCAAAACATGCTGCTAACTTCAGAAAGTGCAGTTAGTTAGAAAACCTGAGCTGAACAGCAAAGTAACTGAAGAGAATTTGTTCGGTTTTCACTCAAACAAGGACAATGGCCTTTGATTTTCTCCTTTTTTCTCCCACAGCCTGGGAAAAATGTGTTAAAGCACAGAAGATAACCTAGTAGAGGAAATTATTGCAGAGACTAATCTAGCTCTAAAAGGGAAGGAAAAAAAATTACAAGTTGATAGCATTCTGAAAATGGAGAGGAGCAAACCACATCCTTGAAACAAGTGCACTCATTAAATATGTAATATTAAATAATTGAAAGTTATCTGATGTGGCCCTTTAGGAAAACTTAGGAGACTGCATAAATAACTATGGTATCTGTGAAGAAAAACAGATCTGTGTTTGTCCTTAAAGTGCTACCTCCTGATTTTGTGCTTTCCTTTCTGTTTTGATCTGTCTCCCCTTTCTCACTGTCTGTATTTATCTGTACTTACTCAGTGGTGTTCTTGTAGCTGAAGGGAAGTCTGTTGTGGTTTAATGCAGTGCTAAGTATGAGTGATTTGCCCACATGTTTAGAGGTTCTTGGGTTATTTAGGAAGATTAACAGGTCTGGGTTTTGCCTGGTATGTGCTATGGAGAAAAATGTAGTGATTATACTTCCCTCGAGCTTCAGAGGCTCTTGGGCAACAGTATAATATTTAAAGGAAGGATATGTGGAAACTAACTTTATTCAGACATATTCCCAATCAGAGCCCAATAGACGAGTCACTAGAAGGGAGTTTAAAAACCTCCAGCTAAGCAGTTGATGAAATTGTCAACTCTTCTTTGCCTCAATTAACCTGTCTGTAAAATGGTCTTACTTAGATTTACTACTTCTTAAAATAGTCAGGATTTTTTAAATGCTGACACGTAATGACAAGGGTTGATTATGGTTAAGTTCCCAAAATAAACAGTTTCTGGGAGAAACAGAGAAGGCATTTATATGTAATAAGAATATGTATAAAGAGAACAGAAGAAATGGGGAAAAAATGAAAGGATAATTTGAGGAACAGTGGGAAGGAATTAATTGAACTGAGATATAGAGACAGTGTAGTTGTAAGTCATGGGCAGCAATTTATATACTGTAGTAGTAATACCTAATGCAAATCTTGAAATGTTTGATTTATTGGAGGACCATCATAGCCTCCAGTCTACAACACTGAAATATGTATAAATCCAGTAGTAAGAACTTTAATAGATCTGTAAGTAAAAATGAAAAAGAAGTGGTCAATTTCAGACCTGTTAGTTTAACCACAAGATTAAGAAAAAGATTAGTTCAGCTTGTGAACAAAAGACTTGAAGTTCAAAAGTGGGTATGAAAGCATACAGGTTTTTTTACTCCTAGTCCCTTAATTCTTCCCCTCACTGCAGGTGATTTGGGAAAGTGAATATGATTAATTTAATTTACTTAAAATGAAGTAATGCTTGACATAAAGCTCTATAAATACTTATGTGGAAATAGATTAACATGAGAATTGAAATATGGATTAAAGCTGGTGGAAAAAGAGATTGCAGTAAATTCTGAATTATTTTCAGGAGGGAAGTCAGACTAGGAACACATCCTGTTTCATATATAGGTGACTTAGGTTGACGTCACTAAGTCATGTGTAGTTTGTGGATGACCTGAAGCTGAGCTGTGTTGCAGAGAACTGGCAAAAATCAGTGACTGTGAAGGACTAGAATGGAGTAAAATTGAAAGCACAAAATACACATTCACTTGGGTTCTAATGAGTATTTTAAAATAAAAATTTAATGGAAGATGAAGTAATTCTGAACAGCCTCCCCTACTTCAGTAAGCCAAAGCAAAATAAAATGTTTCATCTGATTGTTTCAGTACAGAGAGTAAGTATAGTGTCACAATACTGAGTTTGATTTTGATCATTGTTGATGAAAGTTATTTACTAGTAAAGGATGCAAAGAAGGGCTACCAATATGATGAAAATCTTATTTATTGAAAAAAATATTGTCTAGTTACAGAATGGCTTTATGAAGGCATTAGGAAAACCCACTAATTTATTTTAAGAAATCTTGATAAATTTATGGATTGGATTGAAGACTGAAGTGGTTGTAGAGTTAAAATTTCAGTTAGTCAGTGAGGTTTTGGAGAGGATTTTTTTTTTTTTCTTCTACACAATATTGAGGAATGGTCCATCTTTCAAAATACCTCGAAGTGTTACTACAAATAAAGATATTGCAGAACTTGAGACATTGTGATGACCTGATTTCTCCCAGTGTCTTTCATTGATACATCATTTTGCCTTTATTAGATCTAATGTTTGTTATGATGTAGCGTGAGCATTTTGTGAATAATAGATGTGTGGATCAAAATGAATAGAATTTTATGCATTGTATGAATACAGTATCTAGTGTATATTTGCTTGTGATAGGTAGAGTAGCCACAGTCTGCATGTGTCTGAATGCAGACACTTTTAAACTTGCAATATGAAAAGGCTTATCAGAGAGTTAGATTTACAGCATATTGTCAAGATATGGCGCTGCTCAAAGTAGATGCCACATCTCTTGGTGTAAATACAGCTTTGCAGGAACTAGCCCATACTGAAATCCCGGGAAGCTGTTATAAAAAAACAGCAAATATTTCTTTAGTGCTGAAAGTAATCAAGTGTATCAGCCCAGTCTTGGGAAAAATACTTTATTCAGTGTAGATTTTAAATCTGTATTTGTAAAACAGGCATGCAGATACTCATGACTGCACTTCAGCTCAGTAGCCCTTTGATAATAGAAACTTTACACACATCTGGCCTTTATCCTACACTTAACTTGCCTGAATAATTTCACTCATGTGAATGGTCTTATTGAGGCAGTAAGAGTACTCACATTACACGAGTGTTTGCGGTGTTCGGGTAGAAATCTTTGTTCAGTAAAATATAGCTAAAATAATGGCAATGGCTTTAATGGATCCAAGTATGGTATGCTGCTAGTCCTCAAGTGTGGGGGTTCTCATCTAATAATCTGTTTGTGGACAGATTTGGAGGCAGAAGTCATGACTTTTTTCCTTGTATGTTTTTGTTAGGAAATGATAATGATTTATTTGTTCTTAACACAAAATAATAATTATAAATCTTCTTGACTCTAATTGCACTATACATGCAAAAAGGACAGTACTCCTTTGAAGGATCTATCAGTATATTTTATGGCACAGATATATCTAAATATAGTTCCTCGTAGCTAAGAAATCTTTTTTTCTCAGCAACACCTGTAGAAACATGCACAAGCCCCACAGTACAGGCCCTACCATGTGTACTGAAGGTGGTCATGAAAGAGGGCAACTTCTGTTCTCAATCACTCTCAACAATCTGCCTAAATCAGAACGTTAATCTTTCTTTCAGAGATACCATTGTGAACAGTGTTGAAGCTTCCTTCCTGCTACTACATTTCTAGCACCTGCAATTTCTTACGCTTCTAATAACCTATTAAAAATACCATCTACTGAAATCAAAGTCCAAAATCCACAATTTCTTCCTCTGCCATAGTTCATCTCTTCAGAGATCATCTTGCTTCTTTTGACTGCTTTGATTAGTCTTTCCAGTCACTGTAGTCACAGATGCTGCCATAAACATCTGTGCAAGTCTTCAGGACAAGCCTCAGACCAGCCCACTTTTTTCATTAGGTTCACACAGCTCCAGTCTTAGATTAAAAAAAAAAAAGAAAAAGATTACTTTATACTTTATTCACTCTCAATGACTGATGTTCTATTAGTCTCCTGTCTAGAAATTCCCTGATCTTCAGTCAACTTCCTTGTCCTTTTCATTCTCAGCTATGCAAATATAAGGACTCGAGAGCACCCAAGAGAAAAAAAATCTGTTTATGCCTCCCAATTTAAAAGCTCTTTCATGTTCAAGCCTTTAGAACAGGGAAATGCAAAACACAGGGTGGGAACCTTGAGTTTTCCAGACATAATGGTTTCAGAGACTAAAGAGGGTTTCTTCTTGTAGGGCGCTCTAGAGAAGACCTGAAACTATCAGCCATTTATCTGAAACTCATGTCTATTATAAAGACTTTCATTGGTTTCATGAGATTTTGGCAAGCAAGTAGCAGAAGTACTTTGCAAGGATAATATGTTGAATCAATCTACAGCTTGGCAGGTTCCTCCATTATCACACCAAAACAAAGTTCATGCTGCCTGGCATTCACTGAGTGGCTAAGTTAAAAATTGTTGATTATACTCAAATATCTAGGAACTTTGACAATAAGTACAAAAGACTACAGATGAGGCTTGTTTTGTTCATGTTACCAAACACAGTAGCCACCATGTCTAGTTCAGGCTTTAAAATAAGTGAACAAGCAAAAACTGAGTGACTTTGTTTATAGTAGACAGCTGTCAACCACTTGACAATTTGATAACATTTGAAGATCCACTAAATAATTTCTTCTGGAATTCACATATGTTAGTAGCACAAATCTATTGTCATACAATTCATTGGACCTCTCAGAAGGACATCAGAGTACATGAATGTCTGCTATGTTCTCTCAATTTCTGAAGAAAATGTATCCTGCAATAAGAAATTCTTTTGAACAAAGCCATGTTTAACACCTGTACAGGGAGGCTGTCATTTTGATCAGGATAGTTACTTGATACTTTTTGTCTCTAGGGAACCTACCTCCACTCTAAAAATGATTGTATTTGCTGTGCTGTCTTGCCCTCAGTCTCCCAAATCTCAGGCAGTTTCCTGCAGACTTCATGTAAGAACCTCACCAGAGATTCCAATATGAACTCTGATATTACAAATTCTAGCTATAAAGGAACTACTTTAAGATCTCTGTGGAATGCAATGCATATTTTTCATCCTTTGTGTACTGTAACTGGCCTGTTTGACCTAATGCCATTTTAGATGCCATTTATCTCCAATGTTTGACAGCTGGTAACTTCAGACATGCTCAAAATTATAAAACAGGTTTTTTTCACTACCTTTGAACTCTTGTTCTTTTGCTTCTTTCTTCTTCCCATAAGACTCCCATTACCTCATTAGACTTGCAAACAAAATCAGGCTCAGAATTGCTTAGGAAAGAGGAAATTTAAATTATTTCTTGTCATCATAAATGAATGGATCATTAGCCACTCTTCAGCCTTAACAACACAAATACATTCTGGAGTTAAAAGAAGAATATCATACATGTCATCTTCAGTGGTTCAGATTTTTCAGTGAAATCAGAAATGATCAGGACCATTTCAGATTAGAGACCTCTTTGTAGTACCAGAAGGTGGTTCTTTTCACTTTCCTGGGAGTCAATGGATCAAATGTTTCAAGTATTGAATACAGAAGCTGAGGTACAACTCATTGCAATTTTCTGAATATTCTTGTCTATTGTATTTGAAGCATTTGTTTATGTCTTCTTCACAGGATCTTTACTGTGACTTAGTCTTGTCTTTATTTTTTTTGTTTTTTTTCTGCCTTTTGACCAAGGGCTATACTGTCTCCTCAAAAAAAAACCAAACCCATACTTTGTTGTGACATCATTCTGGTCATAAGAGTAGGAAAGAGTCAGTTTCTAGGGTTCAAACCTTGCGTTTTACAGCCTTCAAGGAACATGTTACTTGAGGATTCATCATAAGTTTTTTTCTGAAGATTAATTTCTCCCATGGTATCCTCACAGCCAAGCTTAAGAAGTGCAGATTGAGTGATTGTGCAGTGAGGTGGATTGGGAATTGGCTAAAGGACAGAGCCCAGAGAGTTGTGGTCACTGGAGCAAAGTCTGGCTGGAGGCCTGTGATTAGTGGCATCCCCCAAGGGTCCATACTGGGTCTAGTATTATTCAATACATTCATCAATGACCTGGACGAGGGGATAGAGTGCACCCTCAGCAAGTTTGCTGATGATACCAAACTGGGAGGAGTGGCTGACACAGCAGCAGGCTGTGCTGCCATCCAGAGAGACCTGGACAGGCTGGAGAGCTGGGCAGGAAGAAATTTAATGTGTTTTAACAAGAGCAAGTGTAGAGTCCTTCATCTGGGAAGGAACAACTCCATGTATTAGTACAGGCTGTGCCTGATCTATTGGAGAGCAGCTCTGGAGAAAGAGACCTGGGTGTCCTGGTGGACAGGGGGATGGCCATGAGCCAACAATGTGCCCTTGTGGCCAAGAAGGCCAATGGCATCCTGGGATGCATTAGGAAGAGTGTGGCCAGTAGGTCAAGGGAGGTTCTCCTCCCCCTCTACTCTGCACTGGTGAGGCCCCACCTGGAATACTGTGTCCAGTTTTAGGCACCCCATTTCAAGAGAGACAAAAAGCTACTGGAGAGAGTGCAGTGCAGGGCCACCAAGATGATTAAGGGAGTGGAGCATCTCCTTTATGAGGAGAGGCTGAGAGAGCTGGGGCTTTTTAGCCTTGAGAAGAGAAGACTCAGGGGAGATCTCATCAAGTACTATAAATATGTTAAGGGCGAGTATAGGGAGAATGGAGCCAGACTTTTCTCAATGTCATCCAATGACAGGACAAGAGGCAACAGGAGTAAGTTGGAGCACAAGAAGTTTAGGGTAAACACAAGGAAAAACCTTTTTTCAGAGTGAGAGTGATGGAGCTCTGGAACGGGCTGCCCAGGGAGATTGTGGAGTCTCCTTCTCTGGAGACATTCATGACCAGTCTGGAAGCGTTCCTGTGTGACTTAGTCTAGGTGATCCTGCTCTGGCTGGCGGGGTTGGACTAGATGATCTTTCTAGGTCCCTTCCAATCCCTAACATTCTATGATTCTCTGATTCTGTAATATCAGAGTTTCACTTGAATCCATTGTCTGTCCTCGTCCTTAAATCAATGCAGAGAACTCAGTGAGTGCTGCATTGGCTTAATATTTTTTCTGTTCAGAGAAGTTAATTCAGGTTGTTGTCTGTGTCTACAAGCAGTTGGCAGTTTTGATGAAGAGGTCTTCTCAGTAGATTCTGATGAGAAGTTACAGGAAGAGATAGAACCATGAATGACAATTGGACATATGATGCTGGAAATGTGTTATTGTAAACAGAATGGAGATGAGTGAAAATTCAGAAATTCACGGCTGTATCTGTAGGTAATACATCTTAAAGGGAATTAGTTATAGGTAACTAATGTCTTTCATACAAGTTTTTAAAACATGTTTTCATCTCTAAAATTACTGTAGCAAATAATTGTTGATGAAGATACAATATAATGTTCAAACGTGCAAAATATAAAATACTAGAAAATTTAGGGTGGACAATCATATTTATCCTTCTTTCCAACTATGCTCTGGGCAGTGCCTAGTAAAAGGACTTTATTTGGAAAGCACATCTCACACAGAAATTTCCACCCAGAAGTGGACGGATGAAAGGAAAAATGAACCAAGATTCTAAAAGAAAACAAATGTTGAAAACTGAACTGTTGACTTCTTGATTGAAGTGGGTATTTGTGGGGACATGTTTGCGAATTTATTCTTTCAGTGCTGTAAGCTTCTCTTTTTTTCTATATGGGCATCATAACAAGGTGAATTTGTACTTCATTATTTTAAGCATAAAGGACATTACCATTATTAATGCAAATAGTATTACTTGTCACTGTCAAGTTTGTAATTGAAACCAGAGGGTTTATGTATTTGAAGTCTCAAAGTAGTATAATGTAAGAGAAGCTGGAAGTGGGAGAGGAAAATTTCCCAGCAAAATTCACTCAGACTTCAAGTATTTTTTCTTAGTGAATTGCAGTATAGATTCATTTGATTGTCCAGAATGGGAAAGATTTGAACTGTAGTTTTTTAAATCCAGGTTTTTTACTGAGTTAAAGTTCTCCACTAACTACTGTTGTACGTAAAATTGCATTTTAGACCAGATAGAGGCAAAGTGAATAGTTTGAGAAGTGTTGATGAAAATTTGTATTTTGCATCATGGAAATATAAACATATTGCACACTTGGGAAGGATGTAGTATGTTTAAAAGATAGCATAGTACATCCATTTTTATCTGATACTTCCTTGAATGTTACAGTTGCCACCAAAGGGAGGTTCATAGCTTGTTTGCATTTGCCAGCAAGCCAACGTGCTTCGTGATCACACTAAATCCTGGAATCTGTTGCAAGCATTGATCTATTGTATGCAAATAAATTTTTATTCAGTCCTGCCCTTCCCTGGCATCACAAATTTTAAATGGTTTCATCAGAATAGGCAGTGAAAGAAGAAAACAACCTAGTCAGTTTCTACATGTAAAGGAAACTAGGATTCAGCATCTGAATACTGGTCTCTACATTAGTAATGTCTGATTCTGTCATATCTAATCTAGAGTCTAGATGTCAAATTTTCTGCTTATGGGAGGAAGAATCTAGAGCATTGGAGATCTTTTACTAACATGATCAAATTAACACTTTCCTGGGGACAAAATCAGAACTTTCAATAAGTATGTGGACTTCTCTGCAGAGAAGATTATGCAATATGAATATTCCTGTGCAAGAAAAAAATATTCTTTTTATTCTGTTTACCTCTCTCAGACTGCTTTCAATTACTGTTTCACGCATGCAGCCAGCTTGTTTGTTTCTGGAGTTGCCATGAGTCATGAACAAATCACATAAACAGTTTAAAAGAAACCCAGTCCACCCCTGCAATGTGGCAACAGTAATGGCAAATACTTCAGTTGTCAGTAGCTATTTTTTTTTTCATTAAGATTATGTTGTAAAAATTGTGTGAGTTGCTGTTGAAGGCTTGTTTTGTTCTCTTGAAATGGAGCATGCTTATACATATGTACACTATTTTATGCATTGCTGCAAGTGTGATTTCCATGAATCCGTGTAATTGCTACAAGAAGCGTAGGTTCTTGGAGTAGGGACAGGTATTCTTTGGTGACATGTGATTGCAGAGCATGTAAAGGAGAAGCAGGAAAACTTCCAGTGTTTGGTAGAGGGACAATAATTTTAAGATACTGGAGAATTTGCACCCAGATTGCCCTGACTGGAAGATAATATGACTGAAACAGAAAAATGCTCTTAAGAATCAGTTCAGAGATTTAAAGTTTATATTTTTCTTAAGATTTTAGTTACTTAACACAGGTTCTTAGTTTATATGGAGTAAATGTCATCAATGACTGTCATGATTTTGTCCATTTTGCTTTGCAATACTGAGGTCTGATATCTGTGAAGCATATGGTATAAAAAGAACTATACATTATGAAGATTTTTCTTTCACATTTGTTCAGATATGTCGCCTCCTACCTGTACAGTATTTGTTGCTTCCAGGATTTGCTTGGGAATGGAAGTTGTCATTATCATCTGGCATACCCCTATCTGAGTGCTCCTGAAGAGTGCAGTTTTCTGCCGGAACCATGATATTGTGGGTATGCTGAAGACTTTCCTTACCTTTTTTTCTGGGATACAGGTGTCCACAACTTCTCACTTTCTGTTCTAGATTTCTGTTCTTGTTCGAAACAGCCTACCTCTGGATGAATGGATTCACTTCTGTAGCTTGCCAACTTCTAGAATTCAACAGACTAACCAAAGGTGATTTTTTTTCCCCCCATAACTTACAGTATTTTTCTTTAATATCTTGTACAAAACAATCAATCTCTAACCTGGAAGGAGAAAATTACATCATATGATTTTTTTTTATTATTATTA
>VYZU01043401.1:4205-22796 GCA_013401355.1 Ceyx cyanopectus
TTGTATTAGAAAATAATGTACATAGGGAAATCCATGGACATTTTTTGTTAGACTAACTTTTAAAGGTGTAGCTGACATGCTTATTTTCCACACTGTAATCTAAATTAATTTAGCAGAAACCTGTATAATTAAGAAACAATATCTTTGCTGTTTAATGGAAACACTCTTGCACATAATTCCCAAAGATATTTACCTATGGTAACCACGTGTGTTTGGGACTATTCACAATTTGATACACAGCTTCTTGAGATAAATGCATGATGGCCACGATTTTCTGTTGGTTCCATTCTTCCAAACTTGTCAGCTGCTCATCAAAGGTACCAGTGAAATCAGGTGGCTCATGGAAAACCTGTGAAGCATGACCCCAGGAAGTCTTGTTCTGAAACAACATGAAGCTGTAATTTGGCATAGTGGAGGTGCTTTGTAGACAGGAAAGTATATAAACTGACCTGACTATTGGAATGCTTATTGCTAGTTTAATTGACAGCAGAAAAGGAAAGGTTAGCTCATGTTACATACACACCTTAAGCAAGTAAGAGGTTACACACCTTTCAAATAGCCATGGGTTTCCCTCTGTGCAGCTGGATGAGATTTGCCAATCAACAGGGTTAATTGGTAGTTTCACTTCTAACATAAGCTCTTTCAATGTGAAGAAATCCTTATGACTTTAAGTACTTTTTATTGCATCCAAACAGCTTAAGGTAATTAATGTTACAGTCCTCTTTTTTGAACAATTGTTGTCTTAAAACTATCTCTTTTTCTGGTAGTTCAGCATGCTAGGAAAAGAAATAGGTACTTTTTCTTCTAAGAAGGTAAGAATTCTTTTCTTGTAGGCATGGAATTGCTTAAGCAATAATATGCAGGTTTCCACTGACAAAGTGGAAGCATAGCTTGGTGTGAGAAAAGATCTCCTAGCTGCATTTAATTTTTGACCTTATGTAAGATTATCTTTATTATACATAACAGTTTTAATAGTTAATGAAATATTCAAGGCTCAGGTTTCTTGTGTTCAAAGGCATGTGCTCATTTATTTGGCACTGGGTGAAGTTTTTCCACATGGAAAGATTTCTAGAAGTCTTATATGATTATAGAAATTGCTGTTGTATTAAGGAGCAATATTTAAACACCATTTTAAAAACTTCTGCTAAATGTAATAGAATATTCCAAAAGTAGGTAATACATGTAACTTTACACTGTACTTTTGACCTGCCCTTATGAGGCAGCTGAGGCAGAAAATAGCTGAAGTATATGATTTTGATATGATAAAATCTAGCACTTTTACGTTGTAAGGGCTCTGTCTGAAATAACAAGCACAATGACTCATCTCTGTCTGGAAAGGGCTTTTTATTCTCCAGTCCCTGCCCAAACTGCTGGCACCACTGGCATTTCTAAATTAATAATTAGGTTATGGTGAAACCTTGTGTTTTTCTCCAGTGACCCAACAACTTCTTCTGACCTAAGGATTAGGAAAGGAGAGCTGCTCAGGTGGTGTATGAAGCAGACAGAGAACCTTTTCCTTTACAGCCTGACTGTGACAGAGCAGAAGATGAAGCTCTGACTTTGAATGAAGGTAGGTAGCTCAATTTGAAAAGTGATTCTTAGGCCTGCACTGATTTTTGCCTTACAGCAGCCAAATGAGAGAAGGTTCAGACATCAGAGGTAACCTAACTGCCAAAGACAGTTCTAAAAGTTTTCCTCCATCACTACTTAATTTTTTAAGAAGGCATCTTGCTACACAGTTGTTACTGTGCTTAGAAACAACACTGTAATGAAATACTAGATTTTGAGTTGCTAAGTCATCACCTACTCCTACTTTGGGAAAGCCTGATCTTGTCTCGTTTAAAGCTCCACTGTTTATAAAACCCATGGATTAATCCACATCCCATAGATACTGGAGAGACTGGGAGAGTGGACAAGAGGAAGACACAGAACACCCAAAAAGACCACAGGGAAAAAGAAGCAGGGGAAGGAATATGGGGAGGGAGAGGAGATCAGGCCCCATGAAAGGGTGTGACAACCTCTGGTCCTAAGGGCCATGCGCTAAAGTCCAAATGTTAAAGTGGGGAAAAGAGAAAAAAGCAGAAAAGACTAAGGCTATAAAGAGCCCACGTTGTAACTACTCTGTGCCTCGGACCATAGCTGACAGCCCAGCTGCTTCTAAAAGTACTCAACAAAACCTTAAATAGGAAATATACAGTATTTCATCTGACTGCCTGAGATTTGCCTTTCCTTGCTGCACTAATAGGATGGCAAAAGTTTTCCAACAAAAGAGGCCTGTATGCCTACCTCCTGCAAAAAATGTACAAACCAAAATTGCCTTCTGAGATTATCTAGCGTTTAGAAAGACTCAGATTTGCAATCTACAAATGAGGAATCTGAAGCAGTGCTAATCTGCACCAGTAGTTTTTTCCTACTTGAGGCTAGTGCTGAGGTACTACTACAGTTGCACTGCTGCAGTTGCACCTGGTTTCTCAAATACCAAGGGAATTCACCACTCAAGATATCTGCTGTTACTTCATGGGACCCCAGAGTTGCTACTCTCTACATTACTTTCATCAGTTGCTCAAGTTAGCAAGGTACCAACAGGTCTATTGGCCTACAGAATTTTTCCTGCTCTGGAAAACTATTTATTTAGGGAGCAGTCATTTCTTCCTCACGGGTCCCTAAACACCCTCTGGATGGTAGTGATACTTACGTGCTGTTTTACATGACTGAGTCTGAACAACTAATCTAAAGGTAAAATTGTTGATATTCTACTTTTCTAGCCCATAAACCATCTAGTCTTCTATCTTTTTGAATATACGTGGCAATTAAAGATCTTTTAAACTCCATCTTTCTTGGAAAATTCTAACTACATTCAAGAATGCTAAATAAATGTGGACCTATGGCTGTTTGTAGTCCCATAGAATACAATGAACCCACTGACTGCAAACCAGAACAGAATTTCTTCGTGCTAACTTCTAAAGAATATATCAACTTCTTGATTTATTCAGAATCTTATTAACCTTTTATGCAGCACAATATTTCTGTGGGCTACTGCAGAAGTGTGTAGGGTAGGATAAAAAATATTTTTAAAACACTTTAAAAAAATAGTAATATATTAGAGTCATGATCTTTTTAATTTTAAAAAACAATTAAATATTCATGGAGAAAGGTTGACGGTTTCGAGTGTATCAAAAGAAACTAAACTCCCATCAGGCCTCAGGCACAACTTTTCATTCTTAGCTTCCATTCACAAAGCAATACAAATGGTGGATTTTTTACACTGGCAGCATACATCTGGCACAGAACTTTATTGGTTCTGGGCAATATGGGAAGAGTCTGCACTTTTCCTTCTCTTTTTATTTAAATTACATATATTTGATAAAGTGCTTCTAACCTGGAGGATTTCAAATCCCCTCAGATTCAAAACGCAGCTCACTTCTAAAGAGCTGCAAACGCTTAAGAAGAAAAAGTTGAAAATCTGCAATTAAAAAGTTTTAAAATTGTTCTTTATTATATTAAAAGTGTTTATATATTAAAAAAAACCAAACAATAGCTAACTAAATAAAATATTTATTGCCTGGCCCTCATTTATTTTTTAATTAGGTCAGTCTTCACTTTGATATCCTGTTCACCAGCTCAGACTCTATTGGAAGTGTCAGATAACAATCAACTTCTGGTGTTGTCATCTTCTAAGTAATGCAATGTCTTCCAATAACATTCCATAAACAGTGAACACCAAACAGCTCATGAAACACACACTGTAAGTTATGACCAGAACTGCCTCCAGGTACAATACTTTTCAATTTTCCAAGAAAGCCTGGACTCAAAGTGCACAAGGAAAACAAATACACAAGAAAGCTTTTTAATTATCAGACCATTTTTTTTCTAACTATCTAAGCTGGTGAGATTCCCAATCACCCAAGTTAGGAGCTAACTTCCTTAGATGGTGCATGGAAAAAGGAAGGTCTTGTCATGGTAGGTCAGCACATCAGACCTACCATCCAAAGAAGCTGATATGAATAATCAAGAAAAATAAAGATGTAGTGCTGTTCTCTGGAAAGGGAAGCTCCTAAAAGGTGTGTTCTTCCTGCCAGGGTTAGTAAATGACCCTGGAGAACACAATTATAAATTTAAACTTGGTACTTCATGGTGGCTTTGTTGCAGAAAGCATATTTATTCCCACACACATAAAGGAGGTGTTCTGCTGTCACCTTCTCTGCCTCTTGTCCAGAGAAGTGCCAAATGCTGCCAGGTCTCTGAGAAGAAGCCAAATGTGCACAATAAGCAAGAAATTATTTCTAGAACTAAAGGGAATTACTGACCAATGATCTCAAGATCATTGTGAGCTCAAAGTGAGGGTGGACATGTAAGAAACGACTGGCCTGCAGGTACAAAAGTTAGGGAGAAACAGTTCAACAAATAATCTAGATTATGTTTTTCAGATGGAAGAGAAATCCTAAAAGCAAAACCTCTCTAGCATCCTCTCCCAGTTTCCCCTGCAAATGGTGATGTCAAAGTATATTTGTGGCAAGAGAGTTTGCTGGTGGCAGGAAGGAGTATTTTACATGCTGGACAAGCACATCAGATATTAACTGCTTATGATGGGTTGTTTGTGTGTGGGTTTTTTGGTATTCCCACTGTTTTGGTTGACTTGTGGCCAAATTTGGGTGGGTTTTTTTTCACTCTAAATCATTTATGCTTTCTTTTACTTGTCCTACTTGCACTACTAGAAGCTTGAGGGAGACAGTCAGACCCTGAGAACAAGGAGAGGACAGATTAAAATGGCTTTCTGGCAATGGGCAGTAGCTTTGTGCTGGAGAAAACTTTACTCTCAGATGTGCTACTCCTGCTGTTTATTATAATTTCTTGCATTTCTGCTTTGCATTGATGTTCAAGGCACACTGAAAAGATGAACTTTCCTGTTTACTGGAGAGATAGTGAAGCATCTTTCCCTATATATCTAAACCAGAGACTGCTGTAAATGAGAGTCACTGGGTAAGGAGGCCTTGTGACTCTATTCCCATGGCAAGGCCCTGTTTATCAGACTGAGAGAAGCATTTCACATGTTGTGGTAATTTGCAGTAAAAATTGCCACAAATGGTGTTAGTTAGTGTTTGTGCAGTTTATGAGATTCATGTTTGGCTGCAGATCTATCTCCACATGTTTCTAAGATACCTAAAAGAGTGCAGAGCTAGAGAAGCCTAATAAACACTTTTTTTTTTTAAAGGAGTTTTTGTTGAGAATAAATTTAATTATCATGTCTATAGTTGTATGGTGACCAGATACAGTGAGTTATGTAAGTCCAGCTCTAATTTCCACTCTAAAAGTAATCCTAATCTATATCTATAAATGATTCCTGCTCAGATTTTGTTTTCTCACATGCTGCTAATCTCTGTATGGTATTACCTTTAAAACATATAAGCAAGAGATGCCTATCCCCAAGAAGGGATAGGACACAAGAGCTGTGCAGGGCCCTGTGCTCTAGACTTGTAACTTTGACTGTTTTCTTCCCAGATAAATCAGGAGACCCTTTTTGTAGCCATGAATTCCTGAGNGGCACAACTTTTCATTCTTAGCTTCCATTCACAAAGCAATACAAATGGTGGATTTTTTACACTGGCAGCATACATCTGGCACAGAACTTTATTGGTTCTGGGCAATATGGGAAGAGTCTGCACTTTTCCTTCTCTTTTTATTTAAATTACATATATTTGATAAAGTGCTTCTAACCTGGAGGATTTCAAATCCCCTCAGATTCAAAACGCAGCTCACTTCTAAAGAGCTGCAAACGCTTAAGAAGAAAAAGTTGAAAATCTGCAATTAAAAAGTTTTAAAATTGTTCTTTATTATATTAAAAGTGTTTATATATTAAAAAAAACCAAACAATAGCTAACTAAATAAAATATTTATTGCCTGGCCCTCATTTATTTTTTAATTAGGTCAGTCTTCACTTTGATATCCTGTTCACCAGCTCAGACTCTATTGGAAGTGTCAGATAACAATCAACTTCTGGTGTTGTCATCTTCTAAGTAATGCAATGTCTTCCAATAACATTCCATAAACAGTGAACACCAAACAGCTCATGAAACACACACTGTAAGTTATGACCAGAACTGCCTCCAGGTACAATACTTTTCAATTTTCCAAGAAAGCCTGGACTCAAAGTGCACAAGGAAAACAAATACACAAGAAAGCTTTTTAATTATCAGACCATTTTTTTTCTAACTATCTAAGCTGGTGAGATTCCCAATCACCCAAGTTAGGAGCTAACTTCCTTAGATGGTGCATGGAAAAAGGAAGGTCTTGTCATGGTAGGTCAGCACATCAGACCTACCATCCAAAGAAGCTGATATGAATAATCAAGAAAAATAAAGATGTAGTGCTGTTCTCTGGAAAGGGAAGCTCCTAAAAGGTGTGTTCTTCCTGCCAGGGTTAGTAAATGACCCTGGAGAACACAATTATAAATTTAAACTTGGTACTTCATGGTGGCTTTGTTGCAGAAAGCATATTTATTCCCACACACATAAAGGAGGTGTTCTGCTGTCACCTTCTCTGCCTCTTGTCCAGAGAAGTGCCAAATGCTGCCAGGTCTCTGAGAAGAAGCCAAATGTGCACAATAAGCAAGAAATTATTTCTAGAACTAAAGGGAATTACTGACCAATGATCTCAAGATCATTGTGAGCTCAAAGTGAGGGTGGACATGTAAGAAACGACTGGNCTACTGCAGATGATGAGGGGAAATTGCTTAGGTGAGAACACATCATGACTGTACAATAAACTGAGGTTATCAAGAGCCCACGTTGTAACTACTCTGTGCCTCGGACCATAGCTGACAGCCCAGCTGCTTCTAAAAGTACTCAACAAAACCTTAAATAGGAAATATACAGTATTTCATCTGACTGCCTGAGATTTGCCTTTCCTTGCTGCACTAATAGGATGGCAAAAGTTTTCCAACAAAAGAGGCCTGTATGCCTACCTCCTGCAAAAAATGTACAAACCAAAATTGCCTTCTGAGATTATCTAGCGTTTAGAAAGACTCAGATTTGCAATCTACAAATGAGGAATCTGAAGCAGTGCTAATCTGCACCAGTAGTTTTTTCCTACTTGAGGCTAGTGCTGAGGTACTACTACAGTTGC
Source organism: Ceyx cyanopectus (assembly GCA_013401355.1). Taxonomy (NCBI): domain Eukaryota; kingdom Metazoa; phylum Chordata; class Aves; order Coraciiformes; family Alcedinidae; genus Ceyx; species Ceyx cyanopectus. Next base: position 11,328 of record VYZU01043401.1, read on the forward strand.
ACTGCTGCAGTTGCACCTGGTTTCTCAAATACCAAGGGAATTCACCACTCAAGATATCTGCTGTTACTTCATGGGACCCCAGAGTTGCTACTCTCTACATTACTTTCATCAGTTGCTCAAGTTAGCAAGGTACCAACAGGTCTATTGGCCTACAGAATTTTTCCTGCTCTGGAAAACTATTTATTTAGGGAGCAGTCATTTCTTCCTCACGGGTCCCTAAACACCCTCTGGATGGTAGTGATACTTACGTGCTGTTTTACATGACTGAGTCTGAACAACTAATCTAAAGGTAAAATTGTTGATATTCTACTTTTCTAGCCCATAAACCATCTAGTCTTCTATCTTTTTGAATATACGTGGCAATTAAAGATCTTTTAAACTCCATCTTTCTTGGAAAATTCTAACTACATTCAAGAATGCTAAATAAATGTGGACCTATGGCTGTTTGTAGTCCCATAGAATACAATGAACCCACTGACTGCAAACCAGAACAGAATTTCTTCGTGCTAACTTCTAAAGAATATATCAACTTCTTGATTTATTCAGAATCTTATTAACCTTTTATGCAGCACAATATTTCTGTGGGCTACTGCAGAAGTGTGTAGGGTAGGATAAAAAATATTTTTAAAACACTTTAAAAAAATAGTAATATATTAGAGTCATGATCTTTTTAATTTTAAAAAACAATTAAATATTCATGGAGAAAGGTTGACGGTTTCGAGTGTATCAAAAGAAACTAAACTCCCATCAGGCCTCAGGCACAACTTTTCATTCTTAGCTTCCATTCACAAAGCAATACAAATGGTGGATTTTTTACACTGGCAGCATACATCTGGCACAGAACTTTATTGGTTCTGGGCAATATGGGAAGAGTCTGCACTTTTCCTTCTCTTTTTATTTAAATTACATATATTTGATAAAGTGCTTCTAACCTGGAGGATTTCAAATCCCCTCAGATTCAAAACGCAGCTCACTTCTAAAGAGCTGCAAACGCTTAAGAAGAAAAAGTTGAAAATCTGCAATTAAAAAGTTTTAAAATTGTTCTTTATTATATTAAAAGTGTTTATATATTAAAAAAAACCAAACAATAGCTAACTAAATAAAATATTTATTGCCTGGCCCTCATTTATTTTTTAATTAGGTCAGTCTTCACTTTGATATCCTGTTCACCAGCTCAGACTCTATTGGAAGTGTCAGATAACAATCAACTTCTGGTGTTGTCATCTTCTAAGTAATGCAATGTCTTCCAATAACATTCCATAAACAGTGAACACCAAACAGCTCATGAAACACACACTGTAAGTTATGACCAGAACTGCCTCCAGGTACAATACTTTTCAATTTTCCAAGAAAGCCTGGACTCAAAGTGCACAAGGAAAACAAATACACAAGAAAGCTTTTTAATTATCAGACCATTTTTTTTCTAACTATCTAAGCTGGTGAGATTCCCAATCACCCAAGTTAGGAGCTAACTTCCTTAGATGGTGCATGGAAAAAGGAAGGTCTTGTCATGGTAGGTCAGCACATCAGACCTACCATCCAAAGAAGCTGATATGAATAATCAAGAAAAATAAAGATGTAGTGCTGTTCTCTGGAAAGGGAAGCTCCTAAAAGGTGTGTTCTTCCTGCCAGGGTTAGTAAATGACCCTGGAGAACACAATTATAAATTTAAACTTGGTACTTCATGGTGGCTTTGTTGCAGAAAGCATATTTATTCCCACACACATAAAGGAGGTGTTCTGCTGTCACCTTCTCTGCCTCTTGTCCAGAGAAGTGCCAAATGCTGCCAGGTCTCTGAGAAGAAGCCAAATGTGCACAATAAGCAAGAAATTATTTCTAGAACTAAAGGGAATTACTGACCAATGATCTCAAGATCATTGTGAGCTCAAAGTGAGGGTGGACATGTAAGAAACGACTGGCCTGCAGGTACAAAAGTTAGGGAGAAACAGTTCAACAAATAATCTAGATTATGTTTTTCAGATGGAAGAGAAATCCTAAAAGCAAAACCTCTCTAGCATCCTCTCCCAGTTTCCCCTGCAAATGGTGATGTCAAAGTATATTTGTGGCAAGAGAGTTTGCTGGTGGCAGGAAGGAGTATTTTACATGCTGGACAAGCACATCAGATATTAACTGCTTNAGTTTTCCAACAAAAGAGGCCTGTATGCCTACCTCCTGCAAAAAATGTACAAACCAAAATTGCCTTCTGAGATTATCTAGCGTTTAGAAAGACTCAGATTTGCAATCTACAAATGAGGAATCTGAAGCAGTGCTAATCTGCACCAGTAGTTTTTTCCTACTTGAGGCTAGTGCTGAGGTACTACTACAGTTGCACTGCTGCAGTTGCACCTGGTTTCTCAAATACCAAGGGAATTCACCACTCAAGATATCTGCTGTTACTTCATGGGACCCCAGAGTTGCTACTCTCTACATTACTTTCATCAGTTGCTCAAGTTAGCAAGGTACCAACAGGTCTATTGGCCTACAGAATTTTTCCTGCTCTGGAAAACTATTTATTTAGGGAGCAGTCATTTCTTCCTCACGGGTCCCTAAANTAACTGCTTATGATGGGTTGTTTGTGTGTGGGTTTTTTGGTATTCCCACTGTTTTGGTTGACTTGTGGCCAAATTTGGGTGGGTTTTTTTTCACTCTAAATCATTTATGCTTTCTTTTACTTGTCCTACTTGCACTACTAGAAGCTTGAGGGAGACAGTCAGACCCTGAGAACAAGGAGAGGACAGATTAAAATGGCTTTCTGGCAATGGGCAGTAGCTTTGTGCTGGAGAAAACTTTACTCTCAGATGTGCTACTCCTGCTGTTTATTATAATTTCTTGCATTTCTGCTTTGCATTGATGTTCAAGGCACACTGAAAAGATGAACTTTCCTGTTTACTGGAGAGATAGTGAAGCATCTTTCCCTATATATCTAAACCAGAGACTGCTGTAAATGAGAGTCACTGGGTAAGGAGGCCTTGTGACTCTATTCCCATGGCAAGGCCCTGTTTATCAGACTGAGAGAAGCATTTCACATGTTGTGGTAATTTGCAGTAAAAATTGCCACAAATGGTGTTAGTTAGTGTTTGTGCAGTTTATGAGATTCATGTTTGGCTGCAGATCTATCTCCACATGTTTCTAAGATACCTAAAAGAGTGCAGAGCTAGAGAAGCCTAATAAACACTTTTTTTTTTTAAAGGAGTTTTTGCTTTGCAATTGGGGAAGGATGTCCAGAACACCTTATTTTGATGAGGATCTAAGTCAATCTTATCAGACATGGGAGTAAGCACCACATAAGNTGTGTAGGGTAGGATAAAAAATATTTTTAAAACACTTTAAAAAAATAGTAATATATTAGAGTCATGATCTTTTTAATTTTAAAAAACAATTAAATATTCATGGAGAAAGGTTGACGGTTTCGAGTGTATCAAAAGAAACTAAACTCCCATCAGGCCTCAGGCACAACTTTTCATTCTTAGCTTCCATTCACAAAGCAATACAAATGGTGGATTTTTTACACTGGCAGCATACATCTGGCACAGAACTTTATTGGTTCTGGGCAATATGGGAAGAGTCTGCACTTTTCCTTCTCTTTTTATTTAAATTACATATATTTGATAAAGTGCTTCTAACCTGGAGGATTTCAAATCCCCTCAGATTCAAAACGCAGCTCACTTCTAAAGAGCTGCAAACGCTTAAGAAGAAAAAGTTGAAAATCTGCAATTAAAAAGTTTTAAAATTGTTCTTTATTATATTAAAAGTGTTTATATATTAAAAAAAACCAAACAATAGCTAACTAAATAAAATATTTATTGCCTGGCCCTCATTTATTTTTTAATTAGGTCAGTCTTCACTTTGATATCCTGTTCACCAGCTCAGACTCTATTGGAAGTGTCAGATAACAATCAACTTCTGGTGTTGTCATCTTCTAAGTAATGCAATGTCTTCCAATAACATTCCATAAACAGTGAACACCAAACAGCTCATGAAACACACACTGTAAGTTATGACCAGAACTGCCTCCAGGTACAATACTTTTCAATTTTCCAAGAAAGCCTGGACTCAAAGTGCACAAGGAAAACAAATACACAAGAAAGCTTTTTAATTATCAGACCATTTTTTTTCTAACTATCTAAGCTGGTGAGATTCCCAATCACCCAAGTTAGGAGCTAACTTCCTTAGATGGTGCATGGAAAAAGGAAGGTCTTGTCATGGTAGGTCAGCACATCAGACCTACCATCCAAAGAAGCTGATATGAATAATCAAGAAAAATAAAGATGTAGTGCTGTTCTCTGGAAAGGGAAGCTCCTAAAAGGTGTGTTCTTCCTGCCAGGGTTAGTAAATGACCCTGGAGAACACAATTATAAATTTAAACTTGGTACTTCATGGTGGCTTTGTTGCAGAAAGCATATTTATTCCCACACACATAAAGGAGGTGTTCTGCTGTCACCTTCTCTGCCTCTTGTCCAGAGAAGTGCCAAATGCTGCCAGGTCTCTGAGAAGAAGCCAAATGTGCACAATAAGCAAGAAATTATTTCTAGAACTAAAGGGAATTACTGACCAATGATCTCAAGATCATTGTGAGCTCAAAGTGAGGGTGGACATGTAAGAAACGACTGGCCTGCAGGTACAAAAGTTAGGGAGAAACAGTTCAACAAATAATCTAGATTATGTTTTTCAGATGGAAGAGAAATCCTAAAAGCAAAACCTCTCTAGCATCCTCTCCCAGTTTCCCCTGCAAATGGTGATGTCAAAGTATATTTGTGGCAAGAGAGTTTGCTGGTGGCAGGAAGGAGTATTTTACATGCTGGACAAGCACATCAGATATTAACTGCTTATGATGGGTTGTTTGTGTGTGGGTTTTTTGGTATTCCCACTGTTTTGGTTGACTTGTGGCCAAATTTGGGTGGGTTTTTTTTCACTCTAAATCATTTATGCTTTCTTTTACTTGTCCTACTTGCACTACTAGAAGCTTGAGGGAGACAGTCAGACCCTGAGAACAAGGAGAGGACAGATTAAAATGGCTTTCTGGCAATGGGCAGTAGCTTTGTGCTGGAGAAAACTTTACTCTCAGATGTGCTACTCCTGCTGTTTATTATAATTTCTTGCATTTCTGCTTTGCATTGATGTTCAAGGCACACTGAAAAGATGAACTTTCCTGTTTACTGGAGAGATAGTGAAGCATCTTTCCCTATATATCTAAACCAGAGACTGCTGTAAATGAGAGTCACTGGGTAAGGAGGCCTTGTGACTCTATTCCCATGGCAAGGCCCTGTTTATCAGACTGAGAGAAGCATTTCACATGTTGTGGTAATTTGCAGTAAAAATTGCCACAAATGGTGTTAGTTAGTGTTTGTGCAGTTTATGAGATTCATGTTTGGCTGCAGATCTATCTCCACATGTTTCTAAGATACCTAAAAGAGTGCAGAGCTAGAGAAGCCTAATAAACACTTTTTTTTTTTAAAGGAGTTTTTGTTGAGAATAAATTTAATTATCATGTCTATAGTTGTATGGTGACCAGATACAGTGAGTTATGTAAGTCCAGCTCTAATTTCCACTCTAAAAGTAATCCTAATCTATATCTATAAATGATTCCTGCTCAGATTTTGTTTTCTCACATGCTGCTAATCTCTGTATGGTATTACCTTTAAAACATATAAGCAAGAGATGCCTATCCCCAAGAAGGGATAGGACACAAGAGCTGTGCAGGGCCCTGTGCTCTAGACTTGTAACTTTGACTGTTTTCTTCCCAGATAAATCAGGAGACCCTTTTTGTAGCCATGAATTCCTGAGCTTTGCAATTGGGGAAGGATGTCCAGAACACCTTATTTTGATGAGGATCTAAGTCAATCTTATCAGACATGGGAGTAAGCACCACATAAGTCTAATTTAGCCAGGTACCTGCTATACACAAATCCTTGAGAATAGAGACATGTTTGAGGGCTCCCAGGTGTGTAACAGGAGGTGTCCGTGCCCTAAGCAACCCTTGTACCCTTGCTAATGCTACAGTCCCAGCCATCTGGAAACCACCTGAGAAAATGCTGCCACTGATATATTCACATCTCCCATTATATGGCAGAAACAGAAACACTAGCTTTTCACAAAAGCTTGCCACAGATCTAAGTAGAGAGTTGAAAAGGGAGGGAAGAGAGAGCTCAGGCATCTCTCTATATTTTCTTCTTGTTCCCCTTAGCATCAAGTCTAGCTTAGAAAGTGGTCAATCTTCACAACTGTGGCCCATCTAAACCATTTTCTGTTTTCTCCTGCCAAGCACTAACTTCTGTGATCTTAAACCACATACATCTTCTATAACCAGACTCTGCCACAGCACTTCTGAAAATGGCCTTTCACTCTCTGCATGAAGTAGTTCTTTCAGGGCAGTGCAAATGTGATAATGATAATAAGGACATGGATACTTTATTTTTAACAAAACAAATATTTTCTAGTTCAGGAAGCATTGTAATTTCCTCTGGTTTGAGTGGCCAGGCATATGTTGTTGAACCATGCAGACCAAATATTTCTTTTGGCCATTTCAAAAATACCTTGCAGGCTAACTCTGGTTTGCCCAGCTCTTGGTTAAACAACTGCAAATGAGAAACATTTGAGAAATCATAGCTTGTTTATGCTTAATTTGTATGCTCACAGTAGAAAGGGCTATGTACCTCTAAATCATTTGCAATGAATAATTCCACCATCGGTACAGATGCAAAGTGTTGGAAGTTACAGAATGTGATGGAAATATATCTTCCATCCTCAGGAGATGAGAGAATTTTAATTCCTGGCATTGAAAGCTGGCTTGAATGAGAATATGATTAAACTTTCATAAGTGCTTGATGTCTTCTTGGCTCAATCAATATTCTCTTCAATAAAAAAGGCCCGTTTCAGAAGCGCTGCCAATATTTGTTGTTGAGTAAATGTGGGTTCATTTTTCACTCCCACTGATCTGATCAACAGAAAGACATTGATCACAATGAGAGCTGTGTTCAAACATTTTGTAACAATTTAATCTGCTCATGCTGGACCAAGGTTAGGTAATGATTCTGATTACAGCACATCTTTTAGTGGCCTCTGTTACAGATGAAGATGCTTTGATATAACCTTCAACGTATGCAACTGCACCTGTTTTTGTGCAAGCAGGCAGGAATGGACAGGGTCATGCAGAATGGCTCCTTCCTTTCCTTCAAAGGAAGACCTAAAGGAGCATGATAGCCAGGCATGAGTGCCACAGAAAGACTAGCATACCGTGGACAGACTGTGGGCCTTCCGTCCCAATGTGTGTGAAAGAGCACAGGGGAAATGGCTACCATTTCTGGAATGGTCAAATTACTCCCCCCCCACCCTCCAAATTAAATATGCTCTTGAAGAAGTGAGGGCAGTAAACAGCCTTCAGAGAACAAGTGAGCCAGCAAGGGCAGTCAGAGCCTGCTCCAGACCCCTTCCAGCAGGCTTGCACCCAACATTCAGAAGCAGGGAGGTAAATGTTATCAGCACGGTGCTGTGTTTTGGAGCTCAGCAAAGTACTTGGCCTGACAGGCAAGATTTCTGATGGCTTCCTGATGGCCAGCTATGGGGTGCTGGGTTTTTTTTTGTTTTCTTTTCTGTTTTATATAAGCAGAGCTATGGCGTGGTTGGGTGTGTTTAATTATGATAAGGTTTGGAACCAGCTATCTGGTTTTAATAGACACACTCATGCAGGGACTGCCTTATAAGAAGTAACACATTTGTGACTTGGATAAAGTTGTGAATATGGAGGAGTAAAATACCATTTCCCAGCAGGGAAGGCTGGACTCCTTGAAGTAGCAATGGTACACAGCACCTGCTGCAGCACCTGGACTGTGCTGACTAATTTACTGTGATGTTTTACAGGGATGCTCCCTTTTACAAAGGCAGCAAGTTCTTCTGCATGCCTACAGCTACTCCCCATTCCACACTTCTCAGTGTTTTTTCACAGCCTCTGAATCTCTAATTATATTCACAGACTTGACATAAACTGAGCTGTGCAAGGGTTTCTGGAAAAGAGCAGTTACTTTATGCTTTCATACTCCTTTGTACAAAGAGAGAGCAGTATGTGATCCAGAAGAAATATACTGGAGAGAGAGGAGTTTGGCATTTCAATAGTCAATGTGATGTTTTGGCTGTATCTGAAGATCAACATTTACAGAGAATAGATGTGTAAATCATTTTTTATACTGTTCAACAGTTCCTTTGAGAAAATTATTTACTATTCCAGATGCCTACATACCCAAAGATACTGACTGGAGAGAGTTCAGAGCAGAACAGTAAAAAATGATTACTTCATGCAGATGTTTTGATTTATAAAATAGTGATAAAAAGATTGAAGGGGGAAACTACAGCTTGAGGTTCAGCTAACTGATGAGCTGGAGAGGACACAGCTCTCTTCAAGTATGAATCAACATCGTTAATAAAGCAATTATATATGGCAGTGTACTACAGAGTAAGAAATGGCACACACAAGTCAGTCCCACAAATTATTATTCTGTAAAGCAAACTAATCAAAGAGAAGTTGATCTTAAATCTTCAGTCAAATATTTCTGCATAGACCTACACAACAGAATTGCAGAAGATGCAGAACTGGGACAGAACAGAGGATGAGCTCCAAGCACCATACAGGCACTGAAGCAGTTTTCTTGTTATCTCTTGTGTTTCTGCAGCATATTAATTAACAATAGACTCTTTTATAGCAAAAAATGCCACAGTGTCTGTTGTTAACAACCCCCCACAACACTGCAGACTTGAGGAAAATTGGCTGATGGGCGGAAAAGAACCCAGGGGTATTGATTGATAGCTATCTGAATATGCACCAGCCGTGTGCCCAGGTGGCCAAGAAGACCAACAGCATCCTGGTTGGTATCAGAAATAGTGTGGCCAGCAGGACTAGAGCAGTGAACATTCCCCCCCCACATTCAGCACTGGTAAGGCCACACCTCAAATATTGGATTCAGTTTTGGGCCCCTTATTCCAAGAAAGACATTGAGGTACTGCAGTGTCCTAAGGGCAACAAAGCTGGTAAAGGGTTTAGAGAACAAGCATTAGGAGAAGCAGCTGAGGTAAATGGGATTGTTTAGCCTGGAGACAAGGAGGCTCAGGGGAGACCTTACTGCTCTCTACAACTACTTGCCAGGAGGTTGTAGTGAGCTGGGAGTCAGTCTCTTCTCCCAAGTAATAAGCAATAGGACAAGAGGAAACAGCCTCAAAGATGTGCCAGGGGAAGTTTAGATTGGATAGTAGCATCTTTACTGGAGTAGAGCCTGAGACAATGACTTTGTTACACTAGGTGCTGCAGAAACAGGAGACAAAGGGGTAGTCCCTGATAATTTACCATCTCAATAATTAAGCAAGGGATGGCAAGCAGCAGAAACAAGAAGTCTGGGGGAACACTAAGAAAAGATAGGCCATTCTCCAGTCACACAAAACAAGTAACAGCTGCTGTTTCCTATAAGGTACCTTAAGAGCAATGTTTTGACATTGTGTTTTTTCCTTTTTTCCCTTCCTTTGCTTGTTTAGAGTTTGATGCACTACCTTGCTTTGGAGGCTGCAAAAAAATGCATCCTCTGGGCAAAAGTATTAGCCATCATGTGTTGACTTTGTGATTCCTAAGGTCATGTAGTTTGACATTTTTGGTGGTACCATATGAAATCCACCAGTTAGGAAAGTTTTTGTAAACAGAATGAATGCAACTTTCATTTTGTCACAGGGGTGGCAGAAATTCTTCACAAGCAAGTGCTCCTGTCACTCCAGTCCTGCCTAGATTGGCTGAAAGACTGATCTTCTACCAATACATATCAAGAAATTAGAAGACATTAAGGTTGTAAAGTGAGTGACTCCTAAACTAGGGAATGTCAGAGGAAAGTAATTAATCTTATCCTCTGTGTGAACTGTATTTCAATCTTTAATTATCAAAGCACTGCAAAGGGATCACAGTGCCTCCTGAGGAAGGCCATAATGACCCTAAACCCTAGAGTGAAAAAACAGGCTTTATGATGCACTTTTTTTTTTCCCCATCAGCATCTTTATCATCCTTTCTCTTTTTTTTTTTTTTTTTCCTTCCATGGGAATAGCAGAACTGAAAAGTTAGCTATTCAATAATTCCTTTTATCCTTCTTTAGGCATGGGGCTTCAGGTCTTTTTTACTTCACATCATCTAAAGCTTGCCCTGAACATTTATAGACTTACTTCTCTACTAATATTCTGACTTATTCCAATATTTAACCATGTTTGAAGTGTCACAGAATTTATTTTTCCAGTATTCAGAGAAGCAAAAGTAGTAGCAGTATTCTTATTTTACCTGTGGGAAATGAAAGATTATAGGGGCTTTTTAAATAAGTTTATAAAAGCTTTTATATATTCAAAGTTAGGTGATCATCAGTGAGATTCTGGCTTTTAGATTACTTGTCCTGCATTCATCCCAGTGGGGAGTGACAAATACAGGAGTGGGATCTAGTTCATCACCTTTCAATTACCACACTTGTCCTTTATTTTCGTGTTAATTGAAATCAACATCTTGCTACTCCTGCAACTGGCTTCCTCACCACACACGAGTCAACTGGTGAGCACAGGGGTTCATGCAGTGGTGGCAGAAATATCATACCTTGAAAAAAGGGTAAGACCTTAATGAAGAGCCAAGGAAAGGGTAAAAACTGACAGAAACAGAACCTCTTTAATGCACAACTTGTCAGCTGTGGAAACATCATAAGCAAATAATGGTTAAGAATGTTTAAAAATGGAAGAAATGATGTAATTTTTTTCTTTAGTTCTGCCATTCAGATAATAGATTTATTACAATCAGCTGTAGACATTAAGCCATTATGAAAAATGCACCTTTATATGTCTTTATAGCAAAATGACAGTTGTTTTTTTAATGGGAGGTTCCAAGGAACTTCGTATGTTGATTGTATTTAAAAAAAAATCTTTATTTGTGGAAAAGCAATGGTTCTGATACAGGGGCCCTAAGGGACCCCCCCCTGCTTCCCTGCATATGCTTCTTGGCTAACCTTAAGCAAAAATAGAAGGTTTGTATCTGTGCTAACAAGGAATTCTAGAAAACGGATAGTTACCAAATAAGTGGACAAGAATACTGATTTATTGTGTAATGATGGCCAAGTGCCCCCTCATTATCCTTGAAGATAGGAAACCAAGAGCTAGAAACTGGCCCCAATTGGTCTTGTGGTTTGAACAGAAGGCAACGGACCACTGAGGATGCACAAGAGGAAAAGTCACTAGCGGTGACTGAGAAGGAATCATAGAATCAGAGAATGTTTAGGGCTGGAAGGGACCTCCAAAGGGCATCTAGTGCAGCCCCCCTGCAGGGAGCAGGGACACCCTCAACTAGACCAGGCTGCTCAGAGCCTTGGCCAACCTCTCCTTGAATATGTCCAGAGATGGGGCCCCAACCACCTCCCTGGGGAGCCTGTGCCACTGATCCACCACCCTCAAGGGAAAGAACTTCTTCCTGAGATC
>VYZU01043401.1:23440-33451 GCA_013401355.1 Ceyx cyanopectus
CTTTTTTGTCAGTCTCATTTCCAGCCTTCCTCCTCAGTGGCCTCAAGCTTGGAAACCTACAGGACCAGTTGGAGAGTAACTGAGAAGGGCACGACTCTTTAGCATCAAATTCTCCAGCCGTTATTAACCCGACTGCCTCCGCTGAGTCCAAAATAAGGGCTGCATTTTGTACAGCTTTGCCTAGAGCCGCCCAGCTTCCACTGCTCCCCAGCCAGGGGCGGCAGAGCCTGCTGCCCCAAGGAGCCCTGGCAAAAGCTGGAGGCTCTTTTACAAGATGAAGCTCGTTCTGGCTTTTTTGTTGTTGTTGTTTTTTTACAAGATGAAGCTCGTACGGCATTTTGCCGAGCCCAAACCAGAACCCCGCGGCTGCCTCCACTGCACAGCGGCTACAAGCGGGGCCACGACCGCCGGCGGCGGCCCGCGCAAACACAGCGCTCATCCGGCTGAGCCGGTAGCCGATCCCGCGGCCAATGAGAAGCCGCCGTGCGCCTGTTGCTAGGGTAGAAAGGAAGACTTTGAGGAGGGTCGACGGTACGGGAGGGACGGGCGCTTGACATTTAGCAGCCAATCCGGAGGAGAAAGCGCCTCGCTGCTCACTCGGATAGAGCGCGGTGCCCGAAGTAGCGTTCAGCAGAGCCCAATCGGAGGCGCGGCGGGGCGGAGCGGGGGAGTGGCGGACAATTTGAACTGGTTCGAGGAAGGAAGAAAGCTTTGGCGGCGGTCGGAGCAGGGGCTGGGCCATGGACACGTCTGTGCCCGGCGCCCGCCGCCGCCCGGCGCCGCGGAGACCGTGTAGCCCGCGTAGCCCGCGCGGCACCCGCGCCATAGACCTGCACAAGCTGCTGGAGCGGAGCAACTCCCGCTTCAAGGCCACGATGAAGAACATTTTGGAGCGGGTGAGGGCTGGCGTGGCCTTCGGGCAGGGGTCGCGGGCGGTGGCGGGAGTTTGGGATTTCTCTTGCCGAACGGCCCATGGCGTGGCCGGGACTAGAGCCACACGCGCGGCCCTCTGACCGGCCTGAGAAAGGGCGCCGGGCAGAACGGCCCGGAACCCACGGCGGCAGCGGCCCCGCGGAGACTGGCAGGGCTCTCCGCTTCCCGCCTTCCTGACGCTCTCTGAGTCCTGGCGTGTCAGTACTGACAGGTTCCCTTCTCTTTCTCTGCGCGGATTTCAAGTAGCCGTCACCGAATTGTCTTTGTCAATCATTTACTCGTGTCACGAGGCTTCGTTTTTTCCTGGCTGTCGAAAGCAGCCGTGACCCGGGGCCTCGCACAGCTTTGCGGGTCGTGCCGAGCCGTGTGCTGCTGTGCCTTGGCGGGAGCATGCTGCTGAACAGCAGCTCCTTCAATGAAGCCGTGGAACTTAGATCTAGGACTGCCAGTACTGAATAAGTGACTTAATTGCAATTCGGAGATGTTTTTACAGTGCCCTTAACCCACATGAGCTAGTATCAGAGGAAAAATTTTCAAACAAGCTACAGAAAGAGGTGTGAGGCTCCCATCACAAATCCTCCTTACTTTAGAGCCATTCTGTGCTAAAGATGTGTGAACCATACGCCTCTTTCCAGCTGTGCATGTGCCCAGCTGTGCACGTGCCCAGCTGTGCATGTGCCTGTCCAGATGTGTCACCTTTGCCGTTTAGGGAAACATTCTGTGCTACTATCTAGAGGTGCTGGCATGAGGCTAAGTCTGCTTCTAGAATGTTTTTCTCTTCTAGCATTAGATTGGATAGAATACATAAATACAACAGATAATTTCATGTTTGGTTAAACCAAAACTGTATAAAAACAATACTTCAAATGCATGTTAAAAACATTGCTTTAATCATTCTAATATGTAATGGTTCTTTTTATTTAGTATAATCAACCATTTGAAGATGATCTAGTTATTTCCATGGAAAATCTCATTTATCATACACCTGAAGGTAAGAACTTCTTAAAACTTTAATATTTACATGCTGTATATTTAGACTTGGTAAAACGTGCAGTTGTTGGCATTTCTATAACATTTAATTGCAATAGGTGCTGAATTTTGTCTGCCTAGGTATGACATTGCACATCAAAACTTTGATGCATGCATGTAATACCTGGAGAGTTTATGCACCATTTCAGTCCATTGTGTGCTCTAATTTAGACAACAGAGTTATTAGCAAAGTTCAGGATAACAATGGTTAGTATTAGGATGACTTGTAAGAAGATGAATCAAAATGAGGAAGATTGAGCAGAAACCAAAGAAGGGAGGTATTAGCAGGAAGCTGATTCACATGAATAGGTTGTGTAGCTTCATCTCCACTTAGTCTTCTGAAGGCCACTATATGTCAAATATCAGAGTAGACTGGGTTAATAGTCTCTAACTTTTAATTAGATGTTCATGTAGTTACCATAAATCTATACCATGTTGTGCTGTGTTGTGTTTTTCCAGTGTTTAACTGTAGCTGTGGATCCACGATAGGGTTGATAATGCTCATGGGGAGCTTACTGTGATAAAAACCCTATTGTACTAAATATATTTCTCAGGGTTTTAGTGGGATTTGTGACTTGGCATCTTGTTGACCTTACTGGGAAATGAGGTGTGCCAGTTATGAAGTGAGGATTGTGACAGGTGAGCAATTCATGGTCAGTAGAACTTACTGGATATACATGTGAAGTATTACCCCGGTGTCAAGCCCAATATAATTGTGCATCAAATATTATTTACTTCTTAAAGGCTTTTGCAGACTGAGAGATTGCATTTTATAGCATTTTTTTATACATTGCCCATTAAGGAAGGGAGGGGAAAAATGCCTACAGCACTGTAATGCATAGTCTTGTATTTGTAAAGGCTTGGTTATGTTTTTTGTGCAGTAAGTGTTATTCAATATGGAATGAGTATGGATCTTGGTCATGTAAAGCCTTGATGGTGATTTTAGCTAACCTCAGATACCATGTAGTCTGAAATGGCAATATTCTCTTGGTTTGCTGTCCTATTTGTTTCGGTAGTAGTGACAAAACATTTGTTTGCTAGAATGATTACCTGGTGTAGACAGTGTTATAAGGAAAGCTATATTTCTTGTTGTTTCTAGGACCCAAACAATGGGAGAAAGTGACAGCCAAGAAAATAAAAATGTGGAAAAAGGAAGTATTTGAGGTATCTAATAATATAGTCCTACTATACAGGCAAAATGTATCAATATTTTTTAAATATACTTATAATATACATAAAAATACATTCTAATCTTGCTGTGCCATATGAAAAATAGAAGTTTAGGGATAGATTAGTTAAAGCCATTAAATGAGAGACTTAAATAGATGACCACCTGTAAATGTGGAAAAGTGTTTTTTTTTATTTTTATTTTTTTTAATGCTGTCTGACAGGGACACATAATTTTGAATCTTATCAGAATAGTCTCATTGAAGTTAACAAGAATTGAATCAATTTATCTTGGTTCAGATAATCAGCTTTTCAATTTTGATAAGCTTACTGGTTTAATTTTTGGAGTTGGGGTTTTTAATGTGAATAATGCTAGAAAAATTAAAGTACATTTGCAGTGTCAGCATTCACTGTTGGTGTCAGGCTGAAGCCATTACTGTTATGGCCATATAGTCTGTATTTCTTTTTAAATTCTGAGTTTACATTAAACATGCAGTCACTTCTTTTCCTGTATCCTAAACTGCCTGATAAGAACTCAGCAGTGAATTTAATCAAAATTTCATTGCTTCTTGCATAACTCGGAAGTCACCTTGCTGTTACATTCCCAATATCTGTCTAAAAAGTGCAGTTGTGTAGTCTGCCTTAGTAGCTAAGACAGAAGCTATTCTGGGCCCCACACAATGAAGGGGATGAGGAGTGAAAGTCAGTCTTCGGAACAAGAATGTATTTAATGCGAGATAGAAAAGGGGTTGTCTTTCAATTCTCTGTCTTAGGCTTTTGTGTGGGTAGCTGGAGTTTATGTTCTTGCAGTAACTTTAACAGCAACAGCATGGCAAGAAGTAAATGATCAGGTAAGTTTTACCATGTATTTGTGCCTTTTCTGGTCAGGCCATAGGAAACCTGAAGGAAACCAAATGGTTACTTAGGTAGTGTGTAGTTGTGAGATATAGCAAAGCAAATAAAAGCATTTGTTAAAAGAACTTTACTATTTGAAGAGTCTCATGATGTTTTCCCCTCACCCTTGTTTCTAATTGCAGCATGAGAGAAGGCAAAGTAAAGCAGGTAAAGTGTATAAAAATAAAAAGTAAGTGCTGTAAATTATCTTATTCAAAGAATCTTGACTTCCTAGAAGAAATTTTATGCTCAACTTCTTCTGCTTCAAGTTAAATATTTTGTTTAAATCTGATTTACTGTAGCTAATGAAGAACAAAATATAGATTGAAATGTGGAAGGTAGATCTCTGCTAAATTAGATGCAGCTTTCACTCTTCTGCTTCTTATAAAATAAATGAAGGGGGGGAACCACCTCACAAAAATTATGGGTGGGTCTATCTGTGCAGGATGACAGCATAGCAATTTTGGAAGATCCTCTTGCTAAAAAAAAAAATATGCAATAAAAGGTTAATAGAATCACAGAATCAAGGTTGGAAAAAAGACCTTTAAGATTGAGGCCAACCCTACTCTATGAAGTCCACCACTAAGCCATATCCCCAAGCACCACATCTATACAGCTTTTAAACACATTCAGGGATGGCAACTCAACCACCTCCCTGAGCATCCTGTTCCAGTGCCTGACAACACTTTCACTGAAAAAAAAAAAATTTCCTCATTTCCAGTTTAAGATTTCCCCCTGTCTTGAAGTCACTCAAGTTACTTGTGAGAAGAGACCAGCACCTACCTCTCTACAACATCCTTTCAGGTAGTAGTAGAGAGCAATCAGGTTTCCCTTCAGCCTCCTTTTCTTCAGACTAAATAGCCCCAGTTCCCTCAGCCACTCCTCACAGGCCTTGTTCTCCAGTCCCTTCACCAGCTTAATTGCTCTTCTCTGGACCTGCTCCAGCAGCTTGATGCCTTTCTTGTATTGAGGTGTCCAAAGCTGAACACAGGACTTGAGCTGTCAGGTACAGAGAGACAATCACCTCCCTGGCCACACTATTTTCTGATACAGGCCAAGATGCCTTGGCTACTTGGGCACACTGATGGCTGATGTTCAGCTACTTGTTTTTTCATGAGATTGCTGTGGGGAACAATGTTGAGGGCTCTACAGAAATCCAGATAAACCATGTCCTCATCCACTAGTCTGGTCATCTTCTCTTAGGTTGGTCAAGTAGGACCTGCCTTCCATAAACCCCTGCTGACTGGGCCTGATCTCCTGGTTGTCCTGTATATGGTATATAATGGCAGTCAAGATCTGTTCCATGACCTTCCCTGGCAATGAGGTCAGACTGACAGGTCTGTAGTTCCCTGGACCCCCATTTTGTCCTTTCTTGTAGGTGAGTAGCACACCTAGTTCTACTGCTAAAGACTGGCACAAAGAAGACAGTAAGCACCTCACCTGTTTTCTCATCCCTTGTTACTATGCTTCTCCCTGCATCCAATAAAGGATGGAGATTCTCCCTAGTGCTCTTTTTATTAATGTATTTATAGAAACTAGTTAAAATTGTCTTTTAACAGCAGTAGCCAGGTTGACTTCTAGTTGAGTTTTGGCTCTCCTAATTTTCTCCCTGTGTGGCCTCACTTCATCTTTGTAGTCCACATGAGAGGCTGCCTCCCCTTCCAAAGGCTATCAACTCTCCTGTAGTTCCTGAGTTTCAGCCAAAGCTGAAACTTCAGCCAGACTGGTCTCTTCTCCCTCACTCATCTTTTGGCATGCTGCTCCTGCACCTTGAACACTTCCTTCTTGAAGTACATCCAGCCTTCTTAGACTCCTTGACTCTTCAGAATGGCCTCCCAAGGCACTTTGTCAATCAGTCTCCTGAACAGGTCAAAGTCTACCCTCTGCAAGTCTAAGGTGGCCCTCTATCAGAGTCTGGGGCTCTTCTCTTGGGTCTCAGTACTATTTAGTGTTTTTCTTACCCTTTTCAATATATGCCAGGAAAAATGCACTTCCTTTTCTACAAGTGATACCACTTGATAAAAGGGCAGTTTATTTTTTTCTTTGGTGCTGCATGGGTTAAGAAAAAGACATGTAATATTGTAGAAGTGTGTCTGATAATAATTACTCTGCTAGAATACACACAGAATTATAGTTGAGGCTGGAATAGACCTTTGAGATGATCATCAAGTCAAGACTAAGACCTGATAGCACGACACCCAGCTAGACCATGGCACTAAGTGCCACATCCAATCCTTCCTTAAACACCACTAGGGATGGTGACTCCACCACCTCCCTGGGCAGCCCATTCCAGTGTCTAACGACCCTTTCCTTTAGGAAGTGCTTCCTAATATCCAACCTAAACCTCCCCTGGTGCAGCTTCAGGCCATGGCCTCTCATTCTGTCACTGGTTGCCTGGGAGAAGAGTTTGGCCCCTATCTGCCTGCAACCTCCCTTCAGGTAGCTGTAGAGAATGATGAGCTCTCCCCTGAGTCTCCTCTTCTCCAGGCTGAACAGCCCCAGCTTCCTCAGCCTCTCCTCAGCAGACTTTCCCTCCAGTCCCTTCCCCAGTCTTGTCTCTCTCCTCTGGACCCTCCAGCCCCTCAATGTTCATCTGGAAGTGCAGGGCCCAGAGCTGCCCCCAGTGCTCCAGGTGAGGCCTCCCCAGTGCCAGACATGGGGAGAATCACATCCCTAGTCTTGCTGGCCACACTGTTCCTGATACAAGCCAAGATCCCATTGGTCTTCTGTGCCACTTGGGCACACTGCTGGCTCATCTTCAGCTGGCTGTCACCCAGCACTCCCAAGTCCCTCTCAGCCAGGCCACTCTCCAGCCACTCACCCCCAGTCTGTATCTGCAGGGGTTATTGTGGCCAAAGTGCAGGCCCCAGCACTTGGCTGTGTTGAACTTCAGCCCATTGACCTCAGCCCATTGACCCAGCCTGGCCAGGCCCCTCTGCAGCATCTCCTGCCCTCCAGGAGATCAACAGTCTGCCCCAACTGTGTCATCTGCAGATTGACTAAGATCCCCTCATTCAGGTCATCAGTAAAGATGTTGAACAGAACTGGGCCCAGTACTGAACCCTGGGGGACACCACTAGTCACTGGACACCAACTGGATGTGGCACCATTCACAACCACTCTCTGTGCCCTGTCATCCAGCTAGTTTTTAACCCAGCACAGGGTGCACCTGTCTAAGCCATATTTTATATATATATATATATTTTTTATAATTTTTTTATAAGCTATTGTTTCAGTCCTATGTATGTTCTCCATTTGTTAAATGTTTGTTACATATTTTTTGAAATAAATAAGAGTATATAGCAATTAAAGATTCTACCTGTATATAGCAATTAAAGATTCTACCTGAACTCAATCTGTCACCTATTTAAATGAACTTCTTTTTCCTTCCATGTATGCTAAGATGTGTCAGAGCCGCAGACCAGCGAATCTGAAAATACGTGTTCAATAGTGTATCAGGTATGGGCACCACATTGCACCTACTTTTAAAAAGCATCTCTGTGAAAATGTATTTATGTAATCAAAATATAAAGTAATGAGCAAGCAGGTGGTCTTGTATTACATTTTATAAAGTTAGACCTAATTGCTCAACTGAATCACTTTATTTTCTTTAAATATATATTTCTGAGGAAAAATTGAGAGCTTGAAGCATTCAGGTGCAGTTCTTCAAACTTTAGATATCTTATTAAATAATTTATTTGTATTTCTTCTCATAGTTCCCCACATTTAGTTGCATTGTTTTTTGAAAGCTGTGTCTTTACTTACCAGGTATATGTTAATGTAAAATTAAATTCTTCACATTCTGGTTGTTGTTGATCAGCTAGTATCCCTCCCTGTTAGATTCTGTACTTTGAGATAGTGATGAATTCAAATTCTGGACTTAATGGGGTGGATTAATACATTTTTTAAATGGTAGATTCATGCAACTTTAAAATTATTTTTACTCTGCCCCTTCTCATGTTGTTTATGTTTTATGTTTTTGACTCCTAACCTTTTTAAGTAGAAAATATTTACCATTTCAAGAGAGATATGGGCCATCTCACTGGTCACCCTTAATTAATTGTTCCACAGAGATGGTAGTTAGAATTATGTTATTTTATTGATACTGTTTATGATTGAACTGGACAAAATAGATTTAGACTTTTAAAAAAAAAATTCTGAGGAACATGATGTCAGATGTAGATTGTAAACACTTGAGAAAGGCTTCTTATCCATATAAATGAGCTTTTAATGCAACTCTCAAGTGTTCTACAAAATAGAGTAAAAAAATCTATTTGAAATATTGTGTATAGATTATTTGAAGTAGGTAACTAAGAACTATTAACAGTGGGCAGTTAAGAATCTTTCCTTACACATTGGAACAGAGAGAAAGTCCCCAGTATACACTGTTAAAGATTTGGTGATTAGTATTCATCTGTCAAACATTTTTTGCATTCCTATAATAGCTTCTCTTTGCATTATTTGTCTGAATGTAGAAGGACTGTGAAGAAAATTGTTTTCTCCATTGAGGAATGAGTTGTGTCTGGATCAAGACAAAATTGTGTACAGACTTGTTAAGAAAGATTGTGTCATTTGGACATAGTTTGTGGAATACAACTGGGTTTCTTTTACCTTTCCACACCCCCAAAAAACAAAACAAAACAAAAAACCAGATAATTCTACAAAATTATTAATATAGCTTATGCTGCCATGTCTTTAAAATTCCTTTAATGTCTTTTAAGGAAGGTCCTGAGAGCTCTCATATGGATACATCTTACACAGGTAGGTTTTTTTTTAATTTACTTTTTTAGCTACCTTTTTTAACTTTTTGAAAAAGATTGCAAATAACTTTATAATAATTCTCTAATATAGTGAAATTTTTTAAAATAACCTTTCAAAAAGCAGAGAATAGTATTAACAAGATACTGAGGTACTAGTAGTACTATGAAATCAATACTCTTTAAATCTCAGTCCTGAATCCCTGATTACTTTGAAAAGTCAATGTAGAATATGTCCAGTTCCCTTACTTTCATATGTATTTTTATATATATATANTTTTTTTATAAGCTATTGTTTCAGTCCTATGTATGTTCTCCATTTGTTAAATGTTTGTTACATATTTTTTGAAATAAATAAGAGTATATAGCAATTAAAGATTCTACCTGTATATAGCNAGCAGCAGTCCACACAGCCTTAGGTGATGATCACACTGACAAGTAACAAAAAAAAGGAAGATGGGAGTAGCTGAAAAATATTTTCATTCTATTTTTAATAATTTAAGAATAGTATGAAGAGGGAGTCGTGGTAGGTAACAGAACTCAATCTGTCACCTATTTAAATGAACTTCTTTTTCCTTCCATGTATGCTAAGATGTGTCAGAGCCGCAGACCAGCGAATCTGAAAATACGTGTTCAATAGTGTATCAGGTATGGGCACCACATTGCACCTACNAGGTAACATAACCAACTTTTTTTTTCACTCATTGTTTTCCTTTTCAGGGTGTCCTGGGTTCAACTAGGATAGGGTTAATTTTCNCTTTTAAAAAGCATCTCTGTGAAAATGTATTTATGTAATCAAAATATAAAGTAATGAGCAAGCAGGTGGTCTTGTATTACATTTTATAAAGTTAGACCTAATTGCTCAACTGAATCACTTTATTTTCTTTAAATATATATTTCTGAGGAAAAATTGAGAGCTTGAAGCATTCAGGTGCAGTTCTTCAAACTTTAGATATCTTATTAAATAATTTATTTGTATTTCTTCTCATAGTTCCCCACATTTAGTTGCATTGTTTTTTGAAAGCTGTGTCTTTACTTACCAGGTATATGTTAATGTAAAATTAAATTCTTCACATTCTGGTTGTTGTTGATCAGCTAGTATCCCTCCCTGTTAGATTCTGTACTTTGAGATAGTGATGAATTCAAATTCTGGACTTAATGGGGTGGATTAATACATTTTTTAAATGGTAGATTCATGCAACTTTAAAATTATTTTTACTCTGCCCCTTCT
>VYZU01043401.1:36714-51783 GCA_013401355.1 Ceyx cyanopectus
TTTAAAATAGGGGTTTCCCAACACATTTTGTTTGTGTCTATAGTCTGTTAATTCAATATGGTTAGAACAAAACCTTTTATTTTTTTTCCCCTAATGGATTGTATGTTAATCATTAATTTAACCTGGTAAAAAAAAAACTTAGGCTATTACAGTAAGGCTATCTGTACTGAATACAGTTGTTTCTAAGTCATGTAATGCATTACTAAAAGTATCCTAATAAGTTTGGGGGTTTTTCTTCTGTTTTTGTTTTCTTTCCAATGTGTTGTGGTTTTTTGTTTTTGTTTTTTAATAGGCAACAAAGATGTTTGCAGAAAGAAATTAGAGTTGCCAAATGAATGGTCTTCATCAAGACATCTGCAGTTATGTTTTCCTGCTGGTAACATGGGAACAAATCAAATAACCATACCTAGGCATCAAACTTCTCCAGAACTAAATAAAACCTACTTTGATAGTATCTTGGAAGAAGATGGTGAGGGATTCTGGAGCAATGTGACTATTGCAGATCTGTATCCAGCCATGGTAGAACTACTTAAAAGGCTAATGGTGAAGCAAGCCCAGAGAGAACACTTAGAGCACATGCTTGGACACTTATGGCACAAAAGATGTCATTCTAGAAGACCAAAGCTCAATATCACTGTAGACAAAATAAGGGGGTTCAGGCCTCTTAAACTGAGGCAAGCACTGCCCAGCATACAAAGAAGTACAAGTGAAGACATCTGGAATCAAACTTATGTAAAGAAGAACATAGAACTTAGTGATGACAAGTGTTGCAAGAATGATTTGTCTAATCTGGTGCCATATCCTTATGTTGATACAAATGAAAGCAAAATTGACTGCTCTGACTCAAGTTTAGAACATCATTTGGTAGCTGAAAAAGGCACAAATGTCTTCAAACAGACTGTTCATCCTGATGCAATGGCTGGAAGAAGAAAGACATTTCTAGTTGAAAATGAGTTACAGACCCCTGTCTTCCTGAAGAATTCAAAAGAAAATGAANGGAAAATGCATTTTATCACCAAATGCTTTTAGGTTTTGCAAAGAGGTGTGTTACAGAGTAGACCTGAATTTGTATTTGAATTTGGGAGATGTTAATAATACATGTAAAGATTTGCAGCCATAATTACTAATGTTTTGTAACCTAACACTAGGACTTCAGTTATTTTTTAACTCTATAAGTGTGTGCTTTTCCCAACATCACTAAACTCATTGTTACCACTTTGTTTTCACATATAGTTCCTTCTCTTTTTTTTTAACATAAAATATATACATTATAGTTTATACTGAACTANTAAGAATCAGCCTGTAGTTGATGGGCCAAGTCAAAAGAAAGTCCAAGTGGATGTGATAGTGCAAGATGAGACTAGAAAAATTCCCAAGTGGATTATGGTAAAATTTATCCTATTTTGATATAAACTGTTAATCAATTGTAATTAAATTAAAACTGTGTTGCATAGTAAATTCCTATACAACTTCTTTGCTGTTCCACCAGTATTCCTCTCCTGCTTGCTTTCTATGTAAGTATCACAGTATTTCACACCTGCCAGCAGTTATTTATAAGAAATGAAACAGACAATAGCCAAATAATTTTTATTATTTTTTACTTTTATACTTTGTTCTTGGAATCCTGATGTGTGAGTTGATTTTTGCTTCAGTAAGTTTTCTGCAAAGTCTAAATTTAAGGTTTGTAGAGGGGTGGGGGTGGAAAAGGAGATTTATTTCTATTTCAATTTGGGGAGTTAAGGGTTATGTTGCATGGTACAGCTCTGTTTCCTCCTGGAGTTGCCAGAGATGTATAGCTAGATTATCCAGATGTGTGTATATATACCAATGTATCAATTCTCATATTTGGGAAAGGGATTAAAATAAGATAGATAATGCAGAAGTTGAAAAGGTGATGAGTAGCTCCAACATTAAATTGGTAGCCTAAAAATTCTTAGTGCAGTCTTAGACTAGGCTTTGTCCTGCTTGTCTGAAGGTTACTCAGCCCCATAGGACCATAACTGCACAGGACCTTGCATGTTAAAGGTAACCTCAAAAACCTTATTTGTGGTGCCTCCTACTCTCTGCTTGATGTTACCTTAAATGTGTGAAAAAAAATGGGATGTTAGATTATGTGTCTTTTTCTTTGTTTTTCAGAAAACACCTCAGCATTCATCAGAAGGTCTTCATTTACCTTTGCCAGTGCAAGAATCAGTTGGTACAACAACATCTTTTGGGTGTTGGTCAAATGTGTTAGGTACAAAATGTGGTTTTTATTAAAATTTCTTAGAAATAAATATTTAATTTATTGAAAGCATAGAGACACAATTTATCCAAGAGAAAAGATCAACAGGCTGCATTCTTGAAGAGAAGTGAGACAGGATTTTGCCTAGGGCAAAATGTTTTTAAAAAAAAATAGAAAATAAAGAATTTGTATACATTAAACCCAGCTTTTCTTAAACTGCCCCAGGGAAAATACATGGTTACAAAATTTTCTTTCTCCAGAAACTCTCCAGGATTGATGAAAACCTAAGAGAGAATTTTGGCATAAATATTTCAAGCCTAATAGCCACAAAAAGCATTATCTTCATGCTTTATGACAAGCAAAGTGCAGTGGTACTAACCACATACAGAGCTTTCAAATACTGTGGAAATGGGAGTGCCAAAACCCTGAGGATAAGGCTGTTCTTCCTGGTCAGAGATCTGAAAGCAAAGCAGCCTGCCTCTAAAATGAAAATATTTTTTATCTATATATCAAGCTACTTTAAAATAGGGGTTTCCCAACACATTTTGTTTGTGTCTATAGTCTGTTAATTCAATATGGTTAGAACAAAACCTTTTATTTTTTTTCCCCTAATGGATTGTATGTTAATCATTAATTTAACCTGGTAAAAAAAAAACTTAGGCTATTACAGTAAGGCTATCTGTACTGAATACAGTTGTTTCTAAGTCATGTAATGCATTACTAAAAGTATCCTAATAAGTTTGGGGGTTTTTCTTCTGTTTTTGTTTTCTTTCCAATGTGTTGNTCTTCATTTTATTTAAACTTAAATTATTAATCTGTATAAGAAGACGTTTATCAATTCAGGACATAAGAATGTGTTTAGTTAAAACCAAAACAAAACCCAGAACAACCTAATGTAGCATTAGGTTGAGATTTTTTAGATGCTAATCTTTTAATTGTTAAAAATCTGATTTGGTTAAAGTGTGTTTATAACATAGCCTGATGTTTTGGGTTTTTTGTTTGTTGGGGTTTTTTTGCTACTGTTTTCCATATTGTTTTATGAACCTTGTCACCAAGAAAACTTCCTAACATGTAAATACTGAAGAAGGTGACTTGGAATATTGGACAATGAAGAGACCTAGCTTACACTTAAATAAATTCAGTGTATGAAATGTGTTTGAAATGAAGTTTTGCTAGAACCTTTTGCATTNTGGTGTTGGTACTTCTGTGCAAGGTTGGTTTCAGAAACTTTTATGAATTACTACTTTAGCAATCACAAGCATTTCTTCAAAGGGTAAATCTACAGACCTCAATAGACCACTGTCTAGGTGACAGCTTTTCTTCCCCAATAATATTTGGGTATGTTTAAGTGTTCCTTTAAGGAGGTTATACAGAAAAGGGTTTCCAGAACCACATGTGAACAGGTATTTAAGAAATTTGTAGGTTAACTAGAATTTTACTTAATACAGTGTTGCTTATTATATGGTGGTTTTCTCTTTTCTCTCTCTCTTTCTTCATTTTATTTAAACTTAAATTATTAATCTGTATAAGAAGACGTTTATCAATTCAGGACATAAGAATGTGTTTAGTTAAAACCAAAACAAAACCCAGAACAACCTAATGTAGCATTAGGTTGAGATTTTTTAGATGCTAATCTTTTAATTGTTAAAAATCTGATTTGGTTAAAGTGTGTTTATAACATAGCCTNAAGGAATTCAAAAGAATGCAAAGAAAGTGAAAAATTGAGTTACAAATGTTCTTCAGAATGCCATCTTCTAGTAACTACTGACAGTTCAGGGTCAGTGGCACTTAATCTGGTGAAAGACACTGAAACTCCAAAAAATTACTTTCCTTGCAGTGATACCACAGTGTTGTGCTCACCTAATTCCAGATCCTATGGCAACAGTGATATTTGTATACCTGTCACAAACTCTTCTCTTGCTGCAGCAACAAATACTTTGCTCAGAATTCCTGAAAGAACAGTTTCTGGAAGACAAATTGCTTTCCAGCACAAAGACTCATTTTCCTCATTGTCTATAAAACACAATCCTTCAAAGATGCCCCAGAAAAATGATCTGTTTGAAGAACTCTACTACAAACTGTGTTGCAGTGAAATTCCAAAGCCTGCAACAGTGACAAGACCTCTTCCAAATTCACAGAACCTTGAAGAGAAAGGAAGACTAGTGAAGAGGAATTTAAGTACTTCTGTGATGTCTGATGCACTGTATGATAGAGAATTTGACAGGATCTATGAGGAATTGTGTTGTAAGGCAGATCCAAATTGTATTGTGAGGCCTGGATTAAAGAAAGCTGAAGAAATACAGATGTCTGGAACTGTAAAAGCTCTTGTTATCTCACCTCTTCAAAATAAATATGCAATTCTCGGACATAAAAGACTAGGAAATTTTAAAAATGATCATATTTATTCACCATTAAAGCGACTGAAAAACGTACCAGAATGTAGTTCCCCTACAACAAATTGTCAACAGATTGCTCAGAGGAAAAATGTTAATCTTCAGACAGTTAACATGGAATTTTTGAGCACATACAATCTGAGTAAACCCAGCCTTTTTGAGCAGCACAACTCTGGGAGTCAGGTACTTGAGGACCTTGTTAAAAAAAAAGTGCACTCTGATAAAATGGATTAGAGATGGAAGCTATTTAAACTACTGACAGGATACTTCTGGGGTTATTTGCTCAGTAGGGTGGTCTTACAGGTTTGGGGGTTTTAGGTATTTTTATTGGCTAAAGAACATCTGGCCTCGTGTATCATGTGAGGAAGCTCACTATTGAATAACCTTGAAAATGGCTATAAAATGCTCAATAACAGATTTTTTTGAATTTTAATAGACTGCTTAATATAATCCCAGACAGTGACCCTGTTCACAAAGGTGCTGTCCCTCTGAAATGATTGTTTTATTCATTTTATAGGCAAACATTGAGCTTTACTGGCTTCCACTGGAACCATGAGACTTGTTAAATACTAAATCAGGCCCTTACTTCTAGGTTCCCAGTCATTTCTGAGGCAAGCTGTGAAATAATATGTGATGTTTTTCCACAAATGTAAACTTTTGGTGCTTTATTTGCAGGACTCTGAATTTCATGCTTCTTCAGATAAAACTTTTCATGGTGGTGTTGGTACTTCTGTGCAAGGTTGGTTTCAGAAACTTTTATGAATTACTACTTTAGCAATCACAAGCATTTCTTCAAAGGGTAAATCTACAGACCTCAATAGACCACTGTCTAGGTGACAGCTTTTCTTCCCCAATAATATTTGGGTATGTTTAAGTGTTCCTTTAAGGAGGTTATACAGAAAAGGGTTTCCAGAACCACATGTGAACAGGTATTTAAGAAATTTGTAGGTTAACTAGAATTTTACTTAATACAGTGTTGCTTATTATATGGTGGTTTTCTCTTTTCTCTCTCTCTTTCTTCATTTTATTTAAACTTAAATTATTAATCTGTATAAGAAGACGTTTATCAATTCAGGACATAAGAATGTGTTTAGTTAAAACCAAAACAAAACCCAGAACAACCTAATGTAGCATTAGGTTGAGATTTTTTAGATGCTAATCTTTTAATTGTTAAAAATCTGATTTGGTTAAAGTGTGTTTATAACATAGCCTGATGTTTTGGGTTTTTTGTTTGTTGGGGTTTTTTTGCTACTGTTTTCCATATTGTTTTATGAACCTTGTCACCAAGAAAACTTCCTAACATGTAAATACTGAAGAAGGTGACTTGGAATATTGGACAATGAAGAGACCTAGCTTACACTTAAATAAATTCAGTGTATGAAATGTGTTTGAAATGAAGTTTTGCTAGAACCTTTTGCATTAGAATATTTTCATGAGGAAATTTTCTCACTGAAGTATGCTAATGAAACATTTCTAATACCTTAATAGGCTAATATTTTAACAACCTACTGTAGTGTCCATGCTGCTCAGCATTGTCCTCACCCTTTTCATACCACTGTTTTTCACTACCAGAATCTAAAATTGCAGCTGCCCTCTCTGACTGGCCCCAGGGCATCAAAAGATTGAAGGGTGTCCCAAAAATACAGGAGTATGACCAAAGGTAAGGCCCCAAAGTGCCCTTTCAGAAAAGCTATTTCAAAATGAATTCCTGCTGATATACAAGCAGGTTTAGAGGTTGTCACTTAAGTGAATTAAAATTGGCAGGACAGTCTTGAATACTGGAAGGCAAGTTGTCTATGGATGAAACTGGCCCAACTCCAGTATGTGTGGCCATTGAACAGTAGTAAGATAGCCTCAGGGAATAACTAATCCTTATTTTGTGTTCATTATATAGAGGCATTTATTATTTTAGATATAACTACAGAAAATTTATCTTCTATGCAGTTGAGCATAGTTAGTTACCTGCCTTTTGGCTCTGGGTAAACAACCAGTGGCTCAGTTTGGGAGATATAGCCTAGATCCTTCTTGTTACCACTCCTGGCAGTGTATCTAGATCTCTGGAGGGAGACCACTCCTTCCAGCTCCCTCCAGAATGCAAACTAGGACATCTGCTTTTGATAAAAAATACGTGACTTTTAAAGGCATCTCAACTTTCAAATCTTTTGGTTTTTTAATTACGAGCTAATTTAATAGGGAGCAGCTTTAAAAAGCATTCAGAGGTCTCCAAACAGGTTCTTTTCTTTTTGCACAACATCTTTAACATGCTAAAAGTTTTATGACAATATTTGAATTAAAATTTCAAATGTGAATGCATTTTTAAACTCTTTGTATGAAGAACTTAACTGGAAAAGAAGCTGCATGATTTGAAGAAAATAATCTTCAGTTTAAGCAAGGGTGAAATTAAGAAGAAAGGCTTGTGTTGCAAATATAACAATATTGATAAAGATTGTATTTGGATTATTCTTGATATAATGGGAGACTGGGGGTAAGGGGATAAGTGTATATAATAATAATAGTAATAATAATAATATAGTGCATCTTAATTCTAAGATGTAAACAAAAATAGTTGAAAGTAGATGTTATGAAATGAAAAAAAGTGCCATTGAAAAAAGAATATGCAAGGGAATAATTATATTCTCAAGCGTATCTTTGATTTTTAGCTACTTGTGAATACATTCAACAATTACATCTCAGCTTTGAGCAGATGCTTGTATACTTGAGGTTGATGTGGCAGCATTACTGAGACATTAGAATGCCCTAAGATGAGAAGCTTCCAGCTGAAAACACACACAGACAACAGAGTCCTGCTGCTGCTCNTTTTCCACAAATGTAAACTTTTGGTGCTTTATTTGCAGGACTCTGAATTTCATGCTTCTTCAGATAAAACTTTTCACAGTTGTTTGGGTACCTTGCTTTGACAATTTGTTTCCATTTAATTCTGTTCATTGGAGTTTCTGCAAGCATAGTATTTTTGTGTCATTTACTTTATCACCCAATTATTTTCTATAGGGTATCCAGAAAACTAAGCTACACTGATGGGAAAGAGTAAAATTCTAGCAATCCCTTGGACAATTTCCTGGTCAAAACTCACCAAGGAGGATTCACAGACTGCTGCAAAGAAAACAGTGTATCAGAAAGCTTTGTTGTGTTCTTTTTTCTTATACTGATTCCTGGAATATTCATGTAATGTACAATTAGTCCTGATTTATGCTTCCCTGTAATATAAAACTATAGGAGCTGGTTCATCCCTTCTGGTGGAGCACTTCTTACTCTGGCTTCATCAGTATGGCAAGGATCAGGATTTCAGGATTTCATTCTGGGGTTGTTATAGGTGTTCATAATCACAGAATGTGATCTATATTATCACTTAATATGTTCATAAGCTTTGATTCTTAGTGTATTAATATGTTGAATTTCTGCCTTTCGTGTTTTATGGGTGCTTTTGTACTAAAGAAATAAAAAATCAAAACTGAGCTGGAAGATCCAAAGGTATACTACATATATGTATAATGTTTCATGATCTATCTGCAATGCAATTTTTATATTAAAATTTTAAAGATTCTTACCAAAGTAATAAAAATCTTTATAGATTTTGGAGTTATTTTGGTTAATATATGGTGTTATATTTTGGTTAATAATTCTCTCTTAGGAGAAAATTCTACCTGGCACAACATATATGCCAAATAAAAACCTGTTCTGAACAAATACCTGCTTTCAACATTTTACTTCAAGTATGTGAATTCTCAGGAGGAGTCTGTGTACCTGCAGCAAACACATGAGAATGATGTGGCAGAGTCACAAAATTTATTACTGCTGTCTTCTTTCTTGATAAGGATTGGTTTAGTGGTGTCAGGTCAAGTACACTCTGTTTTATCAGCAGTGTCCCTTCTCAACTCTTTAAACTCCAGAAAAGGAGAAAATAATCTGACTTAATTTCTGGGCACTCAGGAGTGTTTTACATTATTTTGGCTTTTAACACCAAGACCAAGTGTTCATCTAGATGGAAGAAGGCAGTATGTGTGAGGTCTGCTCTGTGATAAGGTAATAATGTCTGCAGTATACAGACATCCTTTCCTGCATCACTATACATACTATGTTTTCTTCAAGAACTGCAATAAAAGATTGTGCTCTAGAAATGCTTTTGTGGCTTATTTTTCTTCTGGTTCCAGACATGGATGGAATGNGTTTTCCATATTGTTTTATGAACCTTGTCACCAAGAAAACTTCCTAACATGTAAATACTGAAGAAGGTGACTTGGAATATTGGACAATGAAGAGACCTAGCTTACACTTAAATAAATTCAGTGTATGAAATGTGTTTGAAATGAAGTTTTGCTAGAACCTTTTGCATTAGAATATTTTCATGAGGAAATTTTCTCACTGAAGTATGCTAATGAAACATTTCTAATACCTTAATAGGCTAATATTTTAACAACCTACTGTAGTGTCCATGCTGCTCAGCATTGTCCTCACCCTTTTCATACCACTGTTTTTCACTACCAGAATCTAAAATTGCAGCTGCCCTCTCTGACTGGCCCCAGGGCATCAAAAGATTGAAGGGTGTCCCAAAAATACAGGAGTATGACCAAAGGTAAGGCCCCAAAGTGCCCTTTCAGAAAAGCTATTTCAAAATGAATTCCTGCTGATATACAAGCAGGTTTAGAGGTTGTCACTTAAGTGAATTAAAATTGGCAGGACAGTCTTGAATACTGGAAGGCAAGTTGTCTATGGATGAAACTGGCCCAACTCCAGTATGTGTGGCCATTGAACAGTAGTAAGATAGCCTCAGGGAATAACTAATCCTTATTTTGTGTTCATTATATAGAGGCATTTATTATTTTAGATATAACTACAGAAAATTTATCTTCTATGCAGTTGAGCATAGTTAGTTACCTGCCTTTTGGCTCTGGGTAAACAACCAGTGGCTCAGTTTGGGAGATATAGCCTAGATCCTTCTTGTTACCACTCCTGGCAGTGTATCTAGATCTCTGGAGGGAGACCACTCCTTCCAGCTCCCTCCAGAATGCAAACTAGGACATCTGCTTTTGATAAAAAATACGTGACTTTTAAAGGCATCTCAACTTTCAAATCTTTTGGTTTTTTAATTACGAGCTAATTTAATAGGGAGCAGCTTTAAAAAGCATTCAGAGGTCTCCAAACAGGTTCTTTTCTTTTTGCACAACATCTTTAACATGCTAAAAGTTTTATGACAATATTTGAATTAAAATTTCAAATGTGAATGCATTTTTAAACTCTTTGTATGAAGAACTTAACTGGAAAAGAAGCTGCATGATTTGAAGAAAATAATCTTCAGTTTAAGCAAGGGTGAAATTAAGAAGAAAGGCTTGTGTTGCAAATATAACAATATTGATAAAGATTGTATTTGGATTATTCTTGATATAATGGGAGACTGGGGGTAAGGGGATAAGTGTATATAATAATAATAGTAATAATAATAATATAGTGCATCTTAATTCTAAGATGTAAACAAAAATAGTTGAAAGTAGATGTTATGAAATGAAAAAAAGTGCCATTGAAAAAAGAATATGCAAGGGAATAATTATATTCTCAAGCGTATCTTTGATTTTTAGCTACTTGTGAATACATTCAACAATTACATCTCAGCTTTGAGCAGATGCTTGTATACTTGAGGTTGATGTGGCAGCATTACTGAGACATTAGAATGCCCTAAGATGAGAAGCTTCCAGCTGAAAACACACACAGACAACAGAGTCCTGCTGCTGCTCACAGTTGTTTGGGTACCTTGCTTTGACAATTTGTTTCCATTTAATTCTGTTCATTGGAGTTTCTGCAAGCATAGTATTTTTGTGTCATTTACTTTATCACCCAATTATTTTCTATAGGGTATCCAGAAAACTAAGCTACACTGATGGGAAAGAGTAAAATTCTAGCAATCCCTTGGACAATTTCCTGGTCAAAACTCACCAAGGAGGATTCACAGACTGCTGCAAAGAAAACAGTGTATCAGAAAGCTTTGTTGTGTTCTTTTTTCTTATACTGATTCCTGGAATATTCATGTAATGTACAATTAGTCCTGATTTATGCTTCCCTGTAATATAAAACTATAGGAGCTGGTTCATCCCTTCTGGTGGAGCACTTCTTACTCTGGCTTCATCAGTATGGCAAGGATCAGGATTTCAGGATTTCATTCTGGGGTTGTTATAGGTGTTCATAATCACAGAATGTGATCTATATTATCACTTAATATGTTCATAAGCTTTGATTCTTAGTGTATTAATATGTTGAATTTCTGCCTTTCGTGTTTTATGGGTGCTTTTGTACTAAAGAAATAAAAAATCAAAACTGAGCTGGAAGATCCAAAGGTATACTACATATATGTATAATGTTTCATGATCTATCTGCAATGCAATTTTTATATTAAAATTTTAAAGATTCTTACCAAAGTAATAAAAATCTTTATAGATTTTGGAGTTATTTTGGTTAATATATGGTGTTATATTTTGGTTAATAATTCTCTCTTAGGAGAAAATTCTACCTGGCACAACATATATGCCAAATAAAAACCTGTTCTGAACAAATACCTGCTTTCAACATTTTACTTCAAGTATGTGAATTCTCAGGAGGAGTCTGTGTACCTGCAGCAAACACATGAGAATGATGTGGCAGAGTCACAAAATTTATTACTGCTGTCTTCTTTCTTGATAAGGATTGGTTTAGTGGTGTCAGGTCAAGTACACTCTGTTTTATCAGCAGTGTCCCTTCTCAACTCTTTAAACTCCAGAAAAGGAGAAAATAATCTGACTTAATTTCTGGGCACTCAGGAGTGTTTTACATTATTTTGGCTTTTAACACCAAGACCAAGTGTTCATCTAGATGGAAGAAGGCAGTATGTGTGAGGTCTGCTCTGTGATAAGGTAATAATGTCTGCAGTATACAGACATCCTTTCCTGCATCACTATACATACTATGTTTTCTTCAAGAACTGCAATAAAAGATTGTGCTCTAGAAATGCTTTTGTGGCTTATTTTTCTTCTGGTTCCAGACATGGATGGAATGTAGGGCATGTTTTATGAACTACTTCCCCTTGGATTTGTTGAGGGCATGATTCCCCAATATTTCTTGGTATAGCAGAACTGATAGAGTAGATAACTCCATTAATGTTCTCTGGAGGGAAAGTCTTAAGAGGAGAGATTGAAGGAACTGGGATTGTTCAGACTGAAGGAACCTCAGGGGGGACCCCATCACTCTCTACAGCTGTGATCTCAAAGGTCTATTCCAGTCTCAATATTCCTGTGATTTTGTGGAAGTAACTTGGAACTGGGTTTTGGACATGCTTTGACTCTAGATAAGACTTCTAGACAGGAACCTGAATGTAGGCTCATCCAGATAGGAAGGTAACTTTATTTAAACATCATAATTAATTAATAATCTCCATGAAAATTACTTCAGAAGAATTGTAAGCAGCAGCTCTGGAGAAAAACCTTGAGGCATTGGAAGATAAGCTCATCCCACCACAGCAGGAAAAAAATGGGAGGAAATTACATAATTCATTTTAGAGTTTGATCCTCAATAACCACTTTAGTCACCAGCCTCTTAGGTATGTGATATAACCATAAGCCTTTTAACAGATGCATTTGCAGCAATTGTCAGATGCCATAATTATTACTGGAGGGTAGCTTAGAAAGATTTCACAGTGCTACTTGCTCTCTTCTGTTTTCAACTCCATTCTTCCAAACAATTTCTGCAGGGAGCAGCTTCAGGGTAGGTAAGGCTACACTGAGGAAGGGATCTGCAGCAAAAAGGGCCAACAAAAAGCTCTTTTTTGAGGCTTTTTTTGAAGCTGGGTGAAGCCCTTTGCCTGTGCTGGGGGCTGCCACTTGGTGGGTGGGCTGCTGAGAGAGCCTGGGTGGAGCCAGCACCACCTGCTGTTGATCAGCCCACCAGGCTATAAGAAGCCTCAGGGAGCATGGCATGTGGTTCCTGCCCATGGAGCACCCAGCAGAACAGGCATGAGGTGCTGTAGGAGAGGAGGATGGTCCATCCAGGCCAGAAATGGCAGAAAGTCTAAGATGTCATAGACCTGGCATCACAACTGGCTCCTAAAGGAAATGCAGGTGGGTCATTGTTGTGGGTGACTCTGCTGAGGGGGCTGAGGGGCCAATGTGCCATCTTGACCCATTTCACAGGGAAGTCTTCTGTCTTCCTGGGGCACAGGTTGGGGACGTGTTGGAGAAACTTAACACCCTCTGATTATTGCCTCCTTTTAGTATTTCAGGTGGGTAGTGATGAAGTGGGTAGAAGAAGCCCAAAATAAATTTTAAAAATATTTTAAAGCCTTGGGACAGCTGCTTAAGGGATTATGAGCACAAGTTGTATTCTCTAGCCCTTCAGTGGCAATCATAAATGAGGAAACCAACAGGAAAAGACAACAGGTCAACTCATGGCTCTGGGATATGTTAGAAGCAGGGCTTTGGGTTTTTTGATCTCCATCAAAGGGTCTCCATCTTTTATTGGATGCAGAGGGAAGCACAGTAACAAAGGATGAGGCAAATGCTGAGGTGCTTACTGCCTTCTTTGCCTCAGTTGTTAGCAGTGGATCCCTGGACACTCAGCCTCAGGATCTAGGAGACAGAGAGGGGAAGCAGAGAGAGGCCATGGCATTTACAGAGGAAGTGGCACCACTTGGGTGCACACAAGTCTATGGGACCAGATGGGTTTTACCCAAGGGTGCTGAAAGAGTTGGAGGATGTGCTCGCCAAGCCACTTTCCATTATTTACCTGAAGTCCTGGCTAACTGGGGAGGTCCCCATGGACTGGAGGGTAGCAAATATAACACTTATCTACAAGAAAGGCAGAAAGGAAAGTCATGGAGCAGATCATCTTGAGGGCCATTTCAAGCCATATAGAGGACAACCAGGGGATGAGGCCCAATCAGCATGGGTTTATGAAAGGCAGGTCCTGTCTGACAAACCCAATTCCCTTCTAAAACAAGATGATACAACTAGTGGATGAGGGAGAGGCTGTGGATATTATCTACCTAGTCCGTCAAAAAGCATTTGACAATGTTTCCCATAGAACTATGATGGAAAAACTGTCTGCTCATGGCCTAGATGAGCATATGATCTGCTGGATGGATGGGCCTAAAGAGTGGTGGTCAATGGAGTTAAATCCAGCTGGCAGCTGGTCACAAGCAGTGTTCCTCAGGGCTCAGTGTTGGGAAGAAGCTGGTGAAGAGCATGGAGACCAAATCTTATGAAGAGCAATAAAAGAAGCTGGGACTACTTAGTTTGAGGAAGAAGAGGCTAAGGGAAGACCTCCTCACTTTCTACAACTACCCGAAAGGACATTGTAGAGATGTTGGTGCTGGTCTCTTCTCACAGGTAATTAGAGACAGAACAAGAAGGAATGGATTCAAGCTGCAACAGGAGAGGCAGAGTCGGTATTAGTGAAAAAATTTTCACTGAAAAGAGTGGTCAGACACTGGAACAGGCTGCCCAGGGGGGTGATTGAGTCACCATCCCTGGATGTGTTTAAGGGTCATTTGGATATGGTTTTGAGGGACATGGTTTAGGGGTGAACTTTGTAGAGCAGGGCTAATGGTTGGACTTGACGATCCCAAGGGTCTTTTCCAATCTTATGATTCTATATATTTATCCTCTTCCACCATATTTTCCCTTTAATGTTTTTTCACTCTTCCATTTGAACTGATACTTGACATTCAGCTTACTGTTAATAAAAACATCTTCACACTGCTTCCCTATTGTCCTTGGTTTGGTTCAGGTTAATTATCACAAGCAGCTGCTAGCCCAAGCCTTGGGAAGGGCCACAGCTGGGATAAATGATCAAACCAGCCAATGGGATATTCAATACCATACTGAGTCATGCCCCTATATAAGGGAGGTCTGGCTCTATGGCTAGATCTGCTTTCAATTTGTTTCCCTGAGTAGCTTCAGGTTACAGCTAGAGCAGGGAAAGTAGTGCCTTTGGCACAAGTAAAGCCTCCGAGTCTCTATCACTCACCCTGTAAATCTTAATTTACATTAATACTATCATTAGCACTGTTGTATTCTTCAACTTCAATTTTATCTCAACCCATGGGCTCTAATCTTTTTCTTTCTCACAGTTTTTCCTTATCCCACAGCAGAAGGTGTGGAGAGGGACTGGGGAAGCAGATGGTGTGTGGCATTTAGTGTGTGTGGTGTTTATCTGCCTCCTGAGATTAGACCATGATGCCTCTGCTTCAAATTTTTTGTCAAGAGCTATGGAAAAACAGGACAGGTTACTGAGACAGTATAAACTTAGACCTAGCATCTTCTTATTTTGTTGTAATTAGTTAAA
Organism: Ceyx cyanopectus; assembly: GCA_013401355.1. Taxonomy (NCBI): domain Eukaryota; kingdom Metazoa; phylum Chordata; class Aves; order Coraciiformes; family Alcedinidae; genus Ceyx; species Ceyx cyanopectus. The sequence continues at coordinate 51,652 of VYZU01043401.1, forward strand.
ACTTTATGCATAGAGAATAATTAATATATGATAGTTTATGTAGGTCTTTCTCTGATGGCATGAAGATGGAGAAATATTGAATGTGGTTTTTCCATAATCAAGTTGTATTCTCTATCCCTTCAGTGGCAATCA
>VYZU01043404.1:0-39455 GCA_013401355.1 Ceyx cyanopectus
TTCATATTTTTGCCAGCCTCTTTGATGTGGCAGCTCCCACTGGGAAATTCTTCTTTCAGACTCTATCTTCTGTGCATGTACACAGGAAGCAAAGGCAGTGAAGGATATGGTTCTTCATTACTCGTGTTTGAATACATATTTTCAGGACTCAATTTTACCCTTTGTATTAGGCTACCATTTTTATTAACAGGTCTTTCTGAGGAAAAATCTAACTTCTAGACAGTTTCTGAAACTGAAGATGCACTCAGATTTTTGAAACTCCCAAATGAAAACTATTAAAATATAAAGGGAAAAAAAACTAAAACCAAACCAACACCACACAAAATCCCAGTAGAACTCTGCAACATAAACCAGTGCTGCCAGTGCTGTTATAGCAACAACCAATGTTTACAGGAGGAAGAGAAATGCCACCATTTAAAAAATCTGAAGANGGCACCACAGTACAGTCAGATCTGCATAGTCTGTGAAATTAACCCTGTTTCAGTTAAAGGAAATTGAACTCTTCCGTTTGACTTTGAGTGAGAGTGGATGGTGCCCTGAATTTCAAAGAGCAAATTGGTTTTGAAAAGATGCTATAAGACTTTTGTTTGAATGAACGTTTACATGTTGAAAAGGCTGCTGTGTTCTCATGCAGCAGCAATGGGACAAAGTTATACAGAATGTGAACCTTGTAAAAAAGCTTAGCTTTTATTAATGAGTCTTTTGGTGTCAATGTGGCTTATTTTTGTAGTAAGCCATTAATTTAACTTGGATCTTCCTGTTTCAGGACCAGAGCAACAAACTGCTTCTGCTGTTCCAAAATGTTTATTTGATAAGCATTGTTTGGCTCACAGAAAACACAGTCTATCAGGAATGCAAAAATCCACATTTTGGCTCTTCAATCACTGGTGCTTGCTTTTATACATGGCATCAGGAGATAAAAACTGCAGTCATTATGATTTTTTTCTTCTAGTGTTGTATTTTCACTGAAGCATCATTAATTCTTTAGAAATATATGGCTCATAATTCCAGTCCTACAACTGAACATTTCATTTCCTGTCCAACTGGATCAGTGTATTTATCCTAACTCTTTCTGGCACCTAGGCAGAAATGTGATGGTACCAAGTATACCTGGCAGAGTAGAATCATCTGACATTGCCAGGCAGGACTGAAGCATGAGAAGTCCCAGCAGAGGAACGATAACCCCTAACCACACTCTTCTACTTGACAGAAACTGGGTGTAATACTTATTAAACACTGGGTGTTTTGACTTAGACAAAGCTGAAAGAAGTAGAGAAATTTTATTTTTCTTTACTATTTTTTATCAGCATTGTCTTTCATGTGAGGTTTGCTTTCTGAATAATAGTTGTAAATTCATCAATCTCATTCATTCCAGCTGAAAGGTCCCCAGCCATATTTCAAATCTGCACCAAAAATTCTGCACTGATACTTGCAGTGTGGAATCTCTTGAGCATGATGTCAGCAGACATCATCTCATCCTCAAAACAAGAACATATGTGAATTGTAGAATAGCATCAGAAGGAGGTTTAGAGTAGTGAGAGACATGATTAGAGAGAAGCTCCCTTATTCCTTATTTATCATATGGGTCTCATAAGAACGCCTTACAGCAATGGTGCTAAATCTGCCTATTTAAAACATGCAAGAAAATGATAGGTAAGAATTATACTGACAGCACCATCACCTGCTAACCAGAAAGTTAATGAACTCTGTGGGAAGGACTCGTGCATTATGCCTCAGAGAACCTGAGGTTTAGAGAGGGCTGTCATGACCAAAGCCACCGTGCACAGCTCTGCAGCGGGGGTATTGTACCTCAGGGAATGACAGTAATTTTGACAGTCAGGCTACCACTGATGAGTGTCAGGTTTTTATTGCTTGACAGGCAAGCAAACCTCAGGCACAACAGCACTGCTATCCAGACTCTGAGGAACATCACCAATTTAGCACTGGCATCCTGACCTTCTTCTAGCATTGTTATCAGCCTACATCTGTCATCCCTGTGTGTAAGCAGAGGGGACTAAATCACTGATTGTTCTTCCACTTCGTGTAGAACACTGTGGATTTTATTTACATCTTCTTATTTTACCTTCATTCAGGTTCCCGGATTTTTGCAGTTTTGCTTCCTTCCTTTATGAAGCAGATAAAGCTTGATAGTAACCAGCCACAGAGAGCCTGAACAAGTCCCCAGAAGCTTGTCTCTTATGTCTGGTTGCAGTTCAAAGACACTGTTTTTTTTCTCTGAAGTGGCTTCCTAGATCATCTAACTGCATTGGGCTTCAAATCTAGTCTATGTGTCATATGTGCTAATGAACAGGAGATCTTTGGACATCTCTGAAGGTGTTTAAAAAGCACACTGGTATAGTTTATGAAGATGACAAATAATTAGATCTAATATCTAGAAGTTTTTTTATAAAGGTATTTGTTTACTAAATCTGGTTTTGCAGAACATTTTCTGACATGGTAGAGTTCATATTACTTGTGACCTAAAAGTGCTAGAATTAGTACATTACTGTGTTCTTCCTTGCTAGAAGTCAGGGCCAAATTACAGGCTAACCTGCAGTTTCCTAGACTTTCACTAACAGGACAAAGAATGAGTGGCAAGAGAATATCTAAAACACTCAGAAAGGGGAATGAAGATTATATCACAATATCTTTTCCACTGCTGTAGAGCATCCACTTCTGTGTTTATATTAATTTTCCATTATAGCCCTCGCTATCTCCATTCAGGTAAAATTCCCAAGGGAGACTGATGGGATTTGACAGAAAAGAAATTAACCTAGAATTACAGGGTATAATGCTCATAATCCGTCTTTTGGCATGGAGCTGAGCCGGGAAGTTAAGGGTAAGCCTTTGACCAGATGTCTACTGTTCTCCCACAAGATCCTTACAGTAAGCCTGCAGCTTAGACAGAGAAAAGTATCAAGATGCTGCTATACCAGAGACATCACTATTTCATCAGAGCAGTGTATAATACACAGCTTATATGGCTCTGAAGGCTCCAAAGGAACAAAAGGGATTTACAAGGACAAAGAGGAGAAGATGCAATTTGGAAAATAAGAGGGAAACGTAATGAGAAAGAAATTTATAGTTTTGTCAGGACACAGACCAGGGGGGGTGAAGAAGACTGAAAACCAGAAAAAATCTTGCCTTCTGAAAAGTAAAGAGTTTTGGGGTTTTTTTTTCAATTTCTTATCTATTTCAGTTAAAAGGCTCCACTTTTGGTTCTCTCTTCAGGACTTGGTAAGCTGGATGAAAATATAAGAAATTTGGTTGTGGTTGTGTACTACAGGAATAAACTCCCATCACATGAAATCTCTTATAAGGGAATGTTTTTTCTCTCAGCTTGTTTTCAAGGCATCCTGGAGATGACTGGCTAAACAGTCTGTTACCTACTTTTCCTTTCATCAATCAATGAAAAATCTGCACAGACTACCTACAGTGGTGCCAGAAGAAAAAAGTACCACTTGTTTCACTGAGACAGATGCATACTGCTAAATATAAATTTTACACAACTGGAGGTTTCTAAGTTCATAGGACTCATTTCCATTGCTTCTCAGTGGCTCTTTCTCATCCCCCATGTCATTGTCTTTCATCTGTCCAGAACAGGCAGGAGAAGCTTTATATTCATAGTGTCTGTCAAGAGATTTCAGGTGGATCAACATATGAAGAGCATAGGCAAGAACCAGCAGCAGAATCAGTGACATAACCAATCCCATAACTATTGCTGGAGAGAAAAAGGATGCACAGTCTTTTGCATAGGCAAAATGTCCTTCTTGGATGTTAAAACCTTGAATCTACAGAGAGAATAAAAGGTCTTATATTAATAAAGTATTTACTGTCTTAGTTACAAACAATAAGTTTGATCCTCATGCCAGTAAGAATTTTCAGTTTAACATCTGCTTATCACAAAATGTTATGGGATTATGCTAGATGGAGTTAATGCTCAGAGTTTATCTAGAAATTACCAATTATTCTAATCTCCTTCACTCTGATGCCCTAAGGATTTGAAGTTGTGTTTTAAACAAAACATTCTATGATCAATCTTGATAGCTCAGACATATTTAATTGTTAAGCATGGTACTTTTAAGTTAATGGTGCTTTTCCATTATCATTTGTTGCAAACCTCCAGAGTTTCAAACAGCATAAACTTCAACATGAAAAACAAGGAAATATTCTCAATTGGCTACACTAACATCAGATTTTTCTCACCAGATCCAAGTGTGCAGTATAAGGCTAAAAATAAACTAAACAATGTGAAGTTTATTAAACTATGGCCAATACCAGCAAGTTTTTATTATGGCTTCAGAACTAACATGAAATTACCACATTGGCATTCAGGAAACTGACTTCAGCCTGCTTCACTAAGTGGGTCCAAAGTGAGAAAAAGGGGGGATCAACTTTCCTTCCAGTGCCTTTTTTACATCTTAATCCCCTATGAGTCATCTAAAAGCAAGACACCCTAGTCCAGTCATCTTAGGCTTCCTTATTGTCAAATGCAGAAAAATAGGCATTTTCAGAAGATGATTAATCTTGTCCTGCAGTAAGGATTTAAGATGAGTCAGTGGAATTATCCACTGGCTTTAGAGGCAGACTGGGGTCAAAATAATTAGGGCACCAGGTGAAAATTACTAGGCATCAAAATTTAAGGCAGATAAATCCTATACTTTGTGACTGATGATGTTATTGATGCCAGGTTTGAGAGCTCAGCTCAGAGAGACCTAAGACTGAGAGTTAAAGTCACACCCCACACTAAAGGGAAACCCAGGCAAGAGACTTATTTCAAGTTCCAAGGATATCCTATAAATCGTACATGGAAGGTCATTACACTTTTTTGGCAGTGAAATGCAAAATTGGCCATCACTCTACCTATGAGATCCTGTTGGCTTAATTCCATGACATTACCTGGAAATCAGTAAAAGTTACTTCCCAAAGCTTTGAAAGATCATTTGCAGAGCTGGGTATGAGGAGAGCATTGTATCTCTGCAAGCTGCTCACGTGTTCACAGTGGTAGGAGTAACTTGCTGGTGCATATATTCTGGTTGCATTAAATGTCGCTTGTATGGAGTGATTGTAAAGAAGCTGCAGTCTGTGTAAACTGAACCAGTTCTCAACAGACAGCTGGTAGTAGCTGGTTGTTAATAAGAATCTGAAAATATTGTATGAGAAGAAAGATGAGTAAGAAACAAGTCCAACCAAGAGTTGTAGCTATTAAATTCTCACATTGAACAATGATAGAACACACACTGGTATTACCAGTTTCACCCATTAATAACAGTGTGAGCTCTAGCTCCTTCCGTTGAGTCTGGAAAGTGATCTGAGTTTCTTTATTGCTGCAGCTGAAGGAGTTTGCTGATCTCCCACACAGGCAAGATAAAATCACTGAGAAAAATCTACAACAACACTGGTTTTGTAAAACCACCCATGATATTGAAAACTATTTGTCAAGAAAAGTTGTTTTCTCTGATTGCCAAGAAGCAAACATAAAGTAGGTCACACTCCAATGCCTGAACAGCCTGCATTATCAGTCCTTGTGGCAAAATTTCCTGACAAAAATGTAACTAATTATCAAGGTTTAGCAAAAATCTCAGACATGGGAAGACTCTACTCGAAAGAGATAACCCAAACCTTCTTTGTGAATAAAAAATTTAACTGAGGAGGAAGAATGCCTTAAAAAAACAAACAGGAAGGACCTTGTTTGTAAAATGACTGACCTATTAAATGCAAGGAGTCTTGGTTACATAATCAGCAGTTCTACCATTTTATTTTTGTTTACAAAAATTTTCCCAAAACAAATTGCAATGGATGTTATGTAGTGTTTTCTTTATCATCTTTATCTTTTCTTTAAACNTTCACTGTATTTTTGCAGTCAGCAGAAAAAACAAAAACAAACAAACCTGAAAGGATCAAATCCTGCTCCAGTGAAATCCAGTAGTTCTGCTGTTAGTTTGAAGGAGGCTTAAACTATCCAGAAAGAAAAAAACTGCATGCTCAGGTTTCAGGACACTTCAATCCCGCTGTTTCCAACATCAGTTGACAATTAGGTTAATTTGATCTGTGGTTTCCTTCTCAAGCCATGATATCTTAGCAATGAGTCACTTCTGCATGCCATTACAAACATGTAAATGGCCACATTATGCTCATCTTTTTCAACATTAGAGCATAACAAGTGCAGATGACATTAGAGTTCAAATTTCACACATGTGCATCATTAGAGCCTCATAATAATGACTGTGAGGTGGCTCTCCAAAGCCTTTCTGCAGTAAACATGGGCACCTACAGTGTACTAAAAACAAAGGTCTTAGGAAGGAAATTGTAAACTAATGGACATTCTACCATGTTTCTACCACCTCTGCCATTAATGCATGGTAATGCTGAATGACTGAGTGGCATATATTTTTTTGGATTAACAGAAATATTTTGCCTCCTAAAACCAGGTAATAGTGAATCTAAAGCTGAAGAAAATACATTAAAACATGAAAACCAGCTAGCCCTCTGATTTCAAATGAGATCCAAAATTCTTCTTGTACCTTGAGTAGCACTGGGTCAATAGGACAGGATATTGTATCTAGACTATCTCGTGCTTTATTACAAAGGGAAATCATAGACAGTTGAGGATTAGACACAGACAAACATGACATTTAATTCAGTGACCTGATCCAGAAGCTGGGCTTGAAAAACATGCAAATTGAATTATTATATTCAGCTAGCAAATGTATATATCCTTGGTGTCAAATATTTTTGCCTGGATCTAGCTACTTTGCATTAATTAGTATCAGTATAAAACAGATTGAAAGTGGCCTAAAGCCACAACAACTTATTTTCTTAATGAAGTAGGCTGCAGAAGGGATAAGTTTAAGGGACTCTTCAGGAACAAAAGAAAAAGGGACAAAAGGAAAAGCATAAGGACAAACAACTTTACTGTGGGTTGACCTGAGAGGTTGTGGAGTCTCCTTCTCTGGAGACTTTCAAAGCCCACCTGGACATGATCCTGTGTAACCTGCACTGTATGATCCTGCTCTGGCAGGGGGGTTGGACTCGATAATCTCCAGAGGTCACTTCCAACCCCTATCATGCTGTGATTTTTGTGTGACTTTCCCAGAGTGAGTAAATAGAGTGAGTACTCAGGCATCAACTGGCACAATTTAGGTCAGTCCTTAAACCTGAGATTACAGAGCAACATTCAATCTCATTTTTCCTTTTATCTTCTGCTACAGCCAAATGTGGGTTGACTGAAAATCTAACCCGTCTTCTATTTGGCAATTATCTGAGTTGTATCCTGACTCATGAGCCCAAATTAACCATTTTCCTATCCACAGAGCATGATTTCTACATAGAGGGACCTAGATCAGAATTTACTTGCTGTCAGTGGCAGTAAGTGAATGGATATTCAAAATAAACAGTTTCTAATGACTCGATACTTGGAATCTAGCAGAGATGCCACAGATCTGTTCATGCACTCCATCAATTGTCATGGTAAATCCTTCCTACTAAGAGCTCAGAATAAGCCATGCTTTTCTTGGTTAGGATCCTGGAGCATGTTCAAAGTGCAAGAGTCAAGGTCAATAGTATTTCTCAGCATATCCAAATAAGCAAAGTATAGAACATTCAAGAAAGCATAACCATTGAGAAGGTGTAACAACTTTCCCTCTCTCTCCACAGCAAAACAGCTCAGTAGTCACAGTATAACCTCCTGACTCCAGAAAAACTCCAGCCCCAGCTTCAAACTAAGCATGAAGGTTCTGCCTGCTTTCAGCAGCTGTGTCCCTGGTTCAAGGCTTTCCAGAGAACTATGAGTGAAACAGAAAGATCAGAAGACATGGCAGATCAAGTAGCTCTGGGCCCACAGATTTTGAGATCAAACATCAGATATGCTGAAAAACTGATAAAAAGCCATGTCAACTGTTTGCTGTAGAGTAGTTCTGCTTCCTGACTCTTCCTTCAGCTTTTTAAACAAATGATGTGTTCTATAAATTCCCAAGTATCTTCAAACATAATGCATCAAGCAGAATACACAGCTGTGTGGTGGGCTGACCCCCAATCAGCAGGCTCATGCACTCTGTGCAGCTGCTCATGCACTCTGCTCCCCCCACCCCACAGCAGAGAATAGGAAGAGCAAAAGAGAGAGATTTCATGGGTCAAGACAGAGTTTAATAATTGAAGGGAAGAGAGAGGGGAAAAAGACCAAAGTTTTGCAAGAGCAATCACTGACCATCTCCCATGAACAGAGCACTGCCCAGCACAGCTCTGAGAAAGATCCACCCTGCAGGCACAGCCTCTACTCACTTCTTCTTCCCTTGCCCCAATTTATATTGCTGAGTGTGACATTAAATGGGAGGGAATATAACTTTGGCCAACTTGGGTGAGATGTCCAGGCACTGTCACCTTCCAGCCTCTTGCCAACTGCAACCTACCCACTGCAAGGGCAGAAATGGCAAACAGAGAAAGCCTGGATGCTGTGCAAGCACTACTCAGGAACAGCCAAAGCACTCACAAGACTGTTTTAGCCACAAATCCAAAACACAAAAGAACTCTTTTATCTCACTAACATTTCTCTGCACTTGGTTATCCTTCACAGATGTAAACCAGAAACAGGTTAACACTTCTCTCTGTGGAAGCATCTTAAGAAGTACAGATTAAATGTAAAGGGGTTAAGTTTTGGTCATGTTACTTTTATTGTTGTGTATCATTACAAATTTTAACACCACTTCAATGCCTATGTTCAGCACATGCCCAGTCAGGTATACACTTCCTAGTTTACAGATTCTTGCCTACCAGAGTGGAATCAATAACCTGGTATTAGACACAGAGCCACCCAGCACACTACAAAGAGGGAATTGCAGGATTTTGTATCCAGTAAGGCTAATATATAGCTCTCACACAGATTTAGTAGGAGCAAAGCTGCTAAATGCTGCTCATGCTGAAGAAATTAATGACAGACTAGGATGAAGAGTTCAGGTTTTTGGAGACTTTTCAGGACATTAATATAAACCTGTAGTGAATTCATTCTTTGGCTTCAGCAACTCATGGATCACATCCTGGGACTTGGTGCTACCTAACTGTTTCTAAATGCACATCTGCACCTTGTACCAATGATTTACATTATTGCTGGCACTCATCCTGTGAGGCATAAGTGGTCCTGCAGATCCAGCCCCTTAACCCCCATATTCAGCATATGATCCACTATTCAATCTCCAAAGCAGCTGTGTAAAACAGCTGGAGATTAAAGAAGTCAACAGCTCCAGCCTCATAGGCACTAAGAGAAAAACTAGCTGGCCACCAGGCTTGAAGATATCTATGTACATCTGTGTGCCCCACAGAAGACTGGTCTGAAAGCATATAACCCCTGCTGTCTATAACAACAGGTTATTATAGTAAGGTTCTTGCACCTGGGGCTCTACAGCACATAATACAAGGTCTGTTTCCTTAAGCTTGTATTTATTTGACTTGTTGGCTGGTATTAATTCCACTGACAGAGTAAAATGACACCTTACATTGCACTGTCTTCACTGCAGTTTGAATCTCCAACATCCACCGTTGCATGGGCACCAAATGTCTTCTCTGTCAAATCCAGCTGTGTGTGGTTTTCAAACTTAATCATGATCCTCTTAGCCCAGAATAGAATGCAGGGGATGCCATTAACTGTGACATTGAGAGGGTTGTAGTGGCTGTGGGTGAACGGCCTCCAGGATGCTCTCTCCCACTGTGCTCTCCTGCTCGAGTTGTAGCTGACAACCTGATTGACCACACAAAAGATCAGTATGCAAAGATGTGTATTTCATTAATTACTCTCCATCCTACTAGAATAAATGAGGCCAACCCTTGGAAAGCATCTGCATCACCAGTTTTCAACCTCAGCACTACTGAACTGGAGAAACATAGAAATTTCTGGGTAATCCCTTCCCACGGTGGGAATGGCACCATACCACCCCAGAACAACTGTAGAGCTTTTCAGTATAAGAAGCTGAAGCAAAGCTAGAATCACAAGGTGTTCACCCCATCTAAAGTCTGTCTCTCTAGGACACCTTTAATAATGACTTCAACACACTAAAGAGGACACAGATCAGGCCAAGGACAGAGCTTACCATGTTTAACATACTGTCTGGGCAGCTGTCTGGGTTAAAGAAATGTTCGAGTCTATATACACCTGCAGAGAGCTTGGCTCTTGATGGCTTCAAAATCAGGAAAAAGCCTTTTGCAGAACAGGATGGCTCAAGTATGGATCCCTACCTTTACAAAATCAGTGCCTCACAAGATTAAAACTTGGGAACTGCAGCTTTCATTTTTCTGAACGTTTATCCTTCTAAGCAAAATTTCATAGCAAAAGCAGGACATTTTGGCTGTCAGGCAATTTAATTTGGGCTCAGAAAGGATTTCAAAATTCAGCTATCATTTCCATATTTCAAACTAAAATTTCTAGACATCAGCTCTTTTCTGTCTACACATATGTCCAATTGGAATAGGATTCGGCGTGGCTGTCTTGCACATTATATGATTAAGCAAGTTCAAATCATACACAAACAAGAGAGGTCTTCTGAGTCCTGGTCATACATAGCATCTTACCAGTCTCCAGAAGGAAGTTAAGCTCCAGAGCTTTGTCTTGGCTTAAAGAGATTTTTTTTTTTCTGCTGTTCAGATTAGTGAATCACGTCTCTCAGCTCAGACCCTGAAAGACCCCTTTTGATACTTGACCTTATATATGGCGCAAAAGTGCTTTAGGATTAAAATTAGTAAGTACTCACAGCAAGAAGCTGAGAGCAAGGTAAGATCATGGTCAGAAAACATGATACAACAGCCAGCAAAAAACACTGACTACAACCTTCCTTTGTATAAATTATAAGGCTGTGTTCTCAGAAGTACAGATGAGAGAGATTTAATCAACAGATTCTTTACAATTTTAGTAAGGAAACCTTTCCTGCTCAGTTTTTTTACAAGCCCCACAGTCTAGAATCTGGAAACGTCCTACTAAATTTAAACAATCTGTAGTTTTGCTTCAGCTATTATTTTAGTACCAAGTGATGCAAACAAAATACTAACTGCAACATTCAAATGGCACAGTAGAGAATATGGATGATAGGATTTGTTTTTTTCAGTAAGACCTTGTTCCCTAACCCACTATCAGTCCACACCAGAAAGAGGAACCAAAGTTTCACCCCACCTCGCAGAAAAGCAGAAGATACCTTGTACAGCAGGTGGAAAATCAGTACCACATTACAATGACTTACATAGTTTTGTTGGCTATTTCTTGTAAACACTGTATTATTTAATTCATTAGCACAAATAGAAAAATTCAATGTGCCGTTATAAAAACTTTACAGATACAGTCCTTCAAACACTACCTGTGTAATGGCTACTTGATTTACATTAAATTTTGGCTTCACACCACCGTCATCATGTCGACCTGCAGAAGAAAGTGTGTTATTAGTCTACAAATAAAACATCCAATCATTTATAAAAGCACTATCTTGCATGTTCTTACGCAAACAATAATTATCCCTATATGAAATCTGTATTTAAGAATACCTGATTTTGTTTTGAAGAATATTTCGCTTGGTGCAAATACTGCCATCAATACATGCATTTTCTAGTTTGCTTTACCTTACTCATACAACAAGGTTCCTCTTCTTTGAATCAAACATCTTGCCACCCTTACTGGGAAGAACTCCAGTACACCAAACTGACAGGATTCAGCCTATACATGTATTGATCCATTGTAAACAGATTTAACAAAAGCTTCTTTGTTCTTCATGCAACTCTAAGGGCATGCATTGATTTGCATGGCAAAAGCAAATTAACTGTGGGTGTGACCTTCTCTCCCTGCACTGGCCAGAGATGGGAAACTGACAAATAAACCAATGGCCTAATTGCTTCCCAGGAGAGTGAATTTTACAAATGAGAGATCATTTCAAGAACACTCTCACAGCTCCATCCTTCAAATATTTAACTTGTTTTTCATTTGGTTACAAAAAAAAATAAAAAAGAAAAAGATGAGTGAATATTTATTTCTTCCACATTCTTGCTGTAACTCACAGTCAGTCAGTAAATGATTACTTTAACCAGGCCAAGCCTTTAAAGGTCTATTTGTTAAAGAGGGATATGCTTTAACAAAACATTAGATGGAATAGTCACTAATGCCAATAGAAGCACCATCTGGGAATGAAGATCTGTGTATCAGAGCCAGTACCAGGTATCTGACCAAAAAAACACAACAACAGCAACAACTAAAAAAAAACCCTTACCATTTCTTTGCAGAAAATCTTGATCTGGAAAGGCACGTGAACTAGAAGAGAAAAAAAATTACTGTACAGTATTGGATTTAAAGTCTGCTGCAAATTTACTGAGGAGAGCTCCTGTTCCTGCTTCATTCAATAAAACACTCAGGTTAACTCAGATCCTTGTCTGAATAATGTCACAGGAACATGGCAAATTAATTCCAAAGGCAGTGTACCAAGGGTAAAAATGCTTAATTTTCAGAGATCCTCTCATGGATCAGACCCTCTAGGCATTCCCATATTCTTACCATATTGACTAAGGGATCTTGTCCCTTCTCATGGGACCTATTATGAGTTAGAGACTAAACCAGCTCCAGCACAACAGCAGGAGAACACAAGGATAGATCTGCACACACAGTGCAGGATCAGAAACAACATTCATAGATTCATAGATTCATAGATGCATAGATTCATAGATATTAGGGGTTGGAAGGGACCTAGAAGATCATCTAGTCCAACCCCCCTGCCACAGCAGGATCACCTAGACCAAGTCACTCAGGAACAGATCCAGGAGAGTCTTAAGTGTCTCCAGAGATGGAGACTCCACAACCTCCCTGGGCAGCCTGTTCCAGAGCTCTGTCACCCTCACTGAGAAAAAGTTTTTCCTTGTGTTGACCCTAAACCTCTTGTGCTCCAACTTGCACCAATTGCCTCTCGTCCTGTCATTGGATGACATTGAGAAAAGTCTGGCTCCATCCTCCCTACACTCACCCTTAACATATTTATAGACATTAATGAGGTCCCCCCTCAGTCTCCTCTTCTCCAGGCTAAAGAGCCCCAGCTCTCTCATCCTTTCCTCAGAAGGGAGATGCTCCATTCCCCTAATCATCTTGGTGGCCCTGCGTTGGACTCTCTCCAGTAAATCTCTATCTTTTCTGAACTGGGGTGTCCAAAACTGGACACAGTACTTGAGGTGGGGTCTCTCCAGTGCAGAGTAGAGGGGGAGGAGCACCTCTCTTGACCTGCTGGCCACACTTCTCCTAATGCATCCCAGGATGCCATTGGCCTTCTTGGCCACAAGGGTGCATTGCTGGCTCATGGTCATCCCCCTGCATGTTGAATTCCTCCAAGACAGAGCAAATGCACTGGGCTAATATGCCTTAATCCCAGATTTACAGCCATCTAAAGATGGCTCCTGAATGGTTCCCAGCAATCCCAAATCCCAGAGAAGTCAGCTGCAAGGCAGGGCACAAGTAAAGCACATCTCAAGTGACAACTCCCAAGCTCACAAAAATGTCAGCCTTTGATTTTCTTCTTTAATATAGCTGAGGGATAAATCTTTAGCTGGTCTAACTATGATCTGCTTTCCTGAGGTAGAGAGTCAAGTTCAGCAGATTCATGTACATCACGAAAAGACCTACAAGATCAAAGTCCAAGAAACCAGGTTCTCCCTTAGGACCAGACTCCACTTCTTGAGCTGCAGGAACAGCTTCCTGCACCCTCCACACCACAGCACCTTCCTTGCTACCTGCAGCCCCTGCTCAAGCCTGCCAACAGTTCCCTAGCAGATGAACACATCAGCACTCCTGTACTCACAGTTGAGCATCATCCCACAGAGACTCTGCACTCCCTGCCCTACTTTTACCAGCACAGTGAGAGGCCATAAGTCATGGTGGGGCCAGACCTGCCCCACAGCCACCTCACATGGAAATACACTTTCCTTCTTCTTTTCTTTTCTTTTCTTTTCTTTTCTTTTCTTTTCTTTTCTTTTCTTTTCTTTTCTTTTCTTTTCTTTTCTTTTCTTTTCTTTTCTTTTCTTTTCTTTTCTTTTCTTTTCTTTTCTTTTCTTTTCTTTTCTCTTTTCTTTTCTTTTCTTTTTTCTTTTCTTGCCTTGTTTCTCATTGCCTTTTCAAGTCATAATGAAAGTAAAATAATTGAAAAGAAACACAGAGACCAGCATATAAGGACTATAAATAAATGCAGTTTTCATATGTAAATTGTACCATAAGGTATTTGAACTGCTGGGTCAAACCTTGGCATTGCTAGGAAGTCCTTGAACAGCTGAGTGAACTTAATCCACAGTGGACTTCCTGTATAGGGGGATCTGTGTTACTTCCTAGCAATTGCTGCAGGAGTGTTCCCGAGCTAATTTCTACTGCAGTACTGAGTCTAAACAACATATTGCCACCAAATGAGAATTGTGGGATGGTATAAGGCTTGCCCTCCTTACTGCTATGCCCTTGTGGCTCTGGCACAAGCATTTTGATCACACTGAACCTGGTTTGCCTGAAACCCATGGCTTATTACCAGCTTCAGCAATGCCCAGATTTCATATTCAATGTCTTGTTTACACTTGAGGTTCAGGAGGGCAGGAGGGTCTTTCTTCCAAGTAGTGTCTCTCCAGGCACGCTCTCTGCTGCCACAAATAGATCTCATGTCCCACTGCAAACTCCTCAAACCCAGAAGGCCAAACATAAAAAAGTGAAGCAGAGTCTGTGTTTCAGCTTGTCACTTTGCTACCAAACATCAAGTCTGATGAGAAGCTTTGCTACAGACCGTGGGGCAGGCTGCTCGGTCTCTTCAGCAACCAGGGCAATAAAACCACAGACAGTCTCCAAAGAAAGTGCAACTCAGCACAAAAAGACAGCACTGCAGCAACGACTGTGATCTGTGCTAAAAGAACCTGAAAAAGACAGAATCATAGAATCATGGAAACGTACAGGGTGGAAGGGACCAGAGGTCCCTGCCACAAAAAGGTCACCCAGGGCAGGACACACAGGAACAGACCCAAGTGGGTTTTGGAAGTGTCTAGAAAAGGAGACTCCACAAACTCTCTGGACAGCCTGTGCCAGGGTCTGGAGGGTCTATGTCACTCTCACAGTGAAGAAGCTTTTCCTGTTGAGTTGAAACTGCCCATGTTCCAGTTTGTGACCATTACCTCTCATTCCATCACAGGTGCACCACTGAAAAGAGACTGGCCTCTTCATCTTGACACTCAACCTTCCAGTTATTTGTAAACATTATTAAGAGCTCCTCTCAAGACTGACTCTTTTCATACATTCATAGATATTTTCCAGGCTGAACAGCCCCAGGGCTCTCAGTCTTTCTTCATAAGATAAATGTTTGGGTCCCTTCATCATCCTCACAGCCTCTGTTGGACTCTCTCTAGTATTTCCCTGTCCCTCTTGAACTGGGGAACCCAGAACTGGGCACAATACTCCAGATGTGCTCTCACTAGTGCAGAGTAGAGGGAGAGGAGAACTTCCCTGCACCTGCTGGACACACTCTTCTAATCAGGAGATCATTGGCCAAGATCTTACACTCAAAAATCTTGAATGCAGATGACACTGTTTAAAATCAATCTGGCACTTTTCTATATATAGAGTGATAGTAGCTTTCTTCTCAGTTCTTCTCACTGTTAAATCCCTGTGACTTTATTGAGGCTACTCACTTTCAGTGTGGGTTCCACTTTCTCCTACTGCCCTTTCGGTTACAGGATTACTGCTGGGCTGAGGTCTTCAAGCCACTCTAAGGTCTTAAGCCAAGAACAAGCAGCCTACAGAGATAGGTGGAAATAATCCTCATTCTAACAGACAGTTAATAAAACACACAGCTAAAATGGACCAGACCTTGTTTTCTTGTTCAGGCAAATTTCTCTCTTATGTTGTTTAATGATGATGATGCAGCCTTTTCTAGTCTTCCTTCATGACAGATTGTGCCTTCAGGCTGGAAAAGGTTGAGTCATTTTTTCATTATAATAGCTACAAAAATGAGGCATGCCAGAAAGATATTGATGTATATTATTTAGTTATTCTACCTTTAGTTTAGTTAGTTTAGTTTTTAATTTAGTTAGGTTTAGCTATACTTTTTGTTCCTGTCTAGACACATAATTAAAAGGTGATAGCCCATTACTCCAGTTTGGAAATCACCCTGCTGTAGTGTGCAAACTAAAACACTGGGATGAGAGGAGACCAGCATAAAATTGTGTATTTAATCTCATTTATTATGCTGCTCTGGGAAAATAAAGGGTTGGTTTTGTCAGTTTAAAGAAAAAAATAAATGATGTAGCTTCTCATCTGTGATAAAACTAATACCATGATCATGCTAATTAAATCACCGTGAGGAATACTAATTGGGTAGGCAACATCAAGCCATGAGGAAAGTATACAAGGAATATACAAGGTATATAGCTCACTGTAAACACATCTGTGGGGTTACCTGGTGAGCAGAACGGTTCTAACCAGCCTCCCCACACCCCGTGGGGAGGGGTTGGGAGCTCATGACAACTCAGTTGGACTCCTCTACATACCATGTAAAACTACAGACAGCAACACGCAGCCATGCTGCTCCAGAAGAGACATCAGGCTTCAGCTTTAAATATGAAGACACTTGTCATGGTTTAAGTGAGAACTGAACAAATTCTGTTCAGCGATTTTACTTTTCAGCTCAGATTTTCTAACTAACTGCACTTTCTGAAGTCAGCAGCATTTTTTGCAGACAGTGTCTGCTTCTAGCAGTGATAACACCTTATGGTTAGAGTTACTACCAAGAATTGGAATGCAGATCAAGGCCACTGCTAGAACTTGTGTATCACACTGGAGGTGAAGAAAGTGAAAGGCCACACCTGCAGGGAGGAGCAGACAGGACAGATGAGCCCAAACTGACCAACAAGGTATTCTAGCCCATAGACATCATATCCAGTATATAAAGCTCGGGGATCCAGAGGGTGTCTAGGCTGGATGGCTAAGCTAGACTAGTGGGCTAGGCCAGGCTAGGCTCTTGGCTTGGGGTGTTGTTTGTTGGCGTTCTTACTCTCCTGGGACGTTGTCACGGTTTAGGGTCAGGGCAGCCCAGACCGATAACAGATGCTCTCTTTTAACCCCCCTCCCTCCCCCAAGGGCGAGAGAAAAGGAATAAGGGAGAGAAACTTAGTGATTTGAAAAGGAAACTAGAACAATTAAATGAAAATAATAATGAAATATATACACATATATGTACAAAGCCAGTACCGAACCCAACTCCCCCCATGGTAACTATGTCACCCTCACTGATGCTGTGGAGGAGCTGGATTCTGGCACCAGGTTTCAGGAATAGGATCGAAGAAAAGAAAAGCAAGTGAAAGAGCAATCAAGAGAGTCAAAGCAAGAGAGTGAGAGGAAACGAGAGAGAGCGACCCTCCAGACCCCCGAGCTTTATATACTGGATATGACATATATGGGATGGAATAACTCGTTGGTCAGTTTGGGGTCACCTGTCCTGTCTGCTCCTCCCTGCAAGTGCAGTCTTTCACTTTTCTGCACCCTCAGTGCAATACACAAGTTCTAGAAGTGGCCTTGGCATCCTTGGTAGTCACTCTAAACATGAGGCGTTACCACTGCTAGAAGAGGACACTGTCTGCAAAACATGCTGCTAACTTCAGAAAGCGCAGCCAGTTAGAAAACCTGAGCTGAAAAGTAAAATCAATGAACAGAATTTGCTCGGTTTTCACCCAAACCAGGATAGGGGTTCTCTCCCTCAGAGCACCAAGGACTCTGTCCATACTGCCTTTTATCCAGATCAGTGTGTTCCTGAACCCGGTGCCAGAATCCAGCTCCTGAACACAGATCCCAGCTGCTGTGGGGGCCAGTCTAGGTCTCTCCCTGGGCCAACTCCATAGTATCAGTGACAGTGACGTAATTACCATCAGGGGAGTTGGGTTCAGTACTTGCTTTGTACATATTTGTATATATTTCATTAATTGTTATTTTCATTTTCATTAGAACTGTTCTAGTTTCCTTTTCTAATCACTAAGTTTCTCTCTCCCTTATTCCTTTTCTCTTCCCTATTGGGGAGGGAGGGGAGTTTGAAGAGAGCAACTGTTATCGGTCTGGAGGCTGCCCTGACCCTAAACCCTGACAACACTCAGATGAATGTGCGCAGCTAATTAAATATTCATGCTTTTGTGAGGAATGCTGAGGAGGGAGTGACCCAGGAACCACCACTATGTACCACAACATGACAAATATAATCAGCCACAGTGCAGGCACAGCTGGGAGGCAGGTGAAGGCTCACAAGTTAAGTCACTTCACCAAGGTACTGATGTTTGCTCAGCAGTAGTGCTGGCTGCCTCCACTTACCCTGCACAACGCACGCAGCCGCATTAGAGAATGGCGAGGGAAACTCATCATGGCAAGGTTTGTGGTCTTTGTTTTGTCTCACTATAGCCAGGTCTCTGTGGTATGGAGAGTCTGTCAGTTGCAAAAGGGAAGAACCACCTCATGGTTTTTGAGTAAACTGCAGCTGATGTTGATGGTACCAGATCTGTCAGCTGCCTTTGACACTTGAGGTGTCACCGAAGTGTGTGATCTGTGACAGACATAGGTGGTCTTCAATAGCCATCCTGCTGTCAAATGAGCAGCCTTTCCAGCCAAAAGGCAAGATGAAGAATTCATAGGCAACCTCTGGCAGCAAGGCCTTTTTGCCCTCAGCTGGAGGGCAAAATAAAAAACAAAGAAGCAAACAAAGAAATTTGTTTCATAAAACAAAAATGCTGACAGAAAGAAAATGGGAAAATAACAATACATTAAAAATGTGTCTTCCTTTTTATGTACAGAAATGTTAACTACATGTATAAGAGACAAGGAAACTAGATCCTCCTCCACTGCCAGCAAAACTATCAGTAAACAGTGGTTAGAACGGAAAAACAGCAAATAATTTTTAGCACACTGAATTAGAGACTAGACTTTAAATTTACCTCTTTTTTTCAGCCACTCTACCCTAAAACTTCAAATTCAGTTGCACAAATGGTATATGTTTTGATGATTAATATTTTTCCTTAACAGTTGTAACTAGCCCAGAGACAACCAGACATGTATGTTGTTTGTTGAATTTACTGTTCCAATTTTCATGTGTGAAATGAAATAGGATTAGCCCTAATACAAAGCACTGAAATGACTAATCACTATGTAAACCCCAATTAAGTAAGATTATAAGTATAAAGAAGTGTAAATTCCTCTTTACCAGATGACATTATCCATCTACATAAGATAACTAAGTCTGACTTGTTTTTTCTGGAAAAGTTAATAGACTCCATCCTGTGAAGACTGACATGAGCAGACTTTTTCCCACTCAAACAAGCCATGTGAAGAAGCCTGGCACTCAACGGTGACTGAGGCCATAGACAGTTTCCACACCGACAGGTTAAAGGAAGCCATAGTCACACTGCCTTTTACTCCATTATTGCTGCACTGACAATCTGCCTCAGGTGGAAAAATGTACTCTACTGCAGGATTCTGATTACTTCAGAACTATTAATACTAATATTGTGCAGCTGTAGACTACCTCACGGGTTGCTGACTAGTTTCAATTAATTTATGAAGCATTTGTTTGGAAACTAACATATGAACCTCCATGCTAAATGAAAACAAAGTTATGATGAAAAGTAATTCATGCTTGCTGAGACTGTGGTAGCTATGAACTGGCTGTAGTCCTACAGATATTGCTCGTAAGTAATTTCAGTGAAGTAATTAAAATCACAAACATGTCAGCCTGGGATCCCAGATATAGGGCAAAAGCTAGTTCCTTCTAAGAAGCATCCTAAGATAATGTTATTAAATATTAAAGATATCTATTGAAGTTCTATCACTAAGAAACAGGTACAAAGCGCATGACTCTCATGTTAACGTTTAAGTATTCAAGGTCATATTTTGGTAGACTCGTGTGATATGATGTTAGGAGACATGTACATAATTATTTCACAATGTACTGAGTACTGGGGTTTGATCTCTACTGGATGTCCAGTAAGAACAGGATCAGTGCAACAAGATACTCAGGCTTTCATTTTTAATATAAAAAAGAAACTGAGCTCATAGAACTTCCAGCAGATTTAAGCTGTGCACACAATCTCACCTCCACTAAATGCAAAGGCAAAATTCCCATCTGATTGGCACCAGGACCACAACTTCATTTCTTAATATTTATTGTAATAAAGTTCATGCAATTCTCCACCGCTTGCTCTCTCTCAGATTTTTATCTGTTTGCAAAAAAAGTGCAATGATACTAAGAAGACGCTAACAAATCTGAAAACTGGCAGAGAAGAGCAAGTAGGCTATTTAAATAAAAACATATTGTAGTATTTTTCAGTAACTACCAGATCTCTTAATACAAGATTAAGCAAATCACCACATGTCCTTCTTGCCTTAAATGCACAGAATTTACTGCCAGCTGTGACCTTCATCAGCATATTTGATCTGTGTGTTATTAGTGACTTTGGGGCATGATTCAACTAATACAGTTTAGGCTGCTTTCACTGCTGTAATGCTGGGCTCTAGAAAGTCCTCTCTTTCCTCTGATATGATGCGGGGTTCCTATTTTTACTCCATTATAGAATGAACTATCGCTACAAGAAATTATAAATCCAAATCTCTAGTCATTTCATACTAAATGTACTTCTCTGCAATGCTGAATTCATGCTTCACATATTCATTCTACACGAGTATTTTAGCACCTATGTTCCTCAGACTAGTTTTCACACTGTTGCTGTTACTCTATTTATAACTTTAGTTTTATACAGACCAGGGAAAGTCAATGTGAGAGTCATTAAAATGTAATGAGATATAAGGCAGATGCCCAGAAAACACGCATTTTAAAATCATTTCTAGCTTTGTTTATAAAATTGTTTTAAAGTTACATTTTTTAATGCACCGCACTGCATTTCTGTATTAGCCCCAGGTGTTTTCAAACCTGAAAGGAAAACGAAAACCACATCCTGACATTCTAAACTGTGATCTAATCAGCTTCCACACAGCAAAAATGACCAAATCATAACATGTAAACATGCACTCAACTCTGCCACAAAGTCTGCGGATACATGCTCAGTTACTGACCTGTCATTCTGTGTTGCAATCATTTGATTCAGAGACACTGCAAATCCCATGGAAAAAAGCAGCAGCAGGAAACCAAGGGCAGCATTTCTTTCCATTGAGAAGAGCACCCGTCCCTCCACACCCAGCACATCTGCTACTTTGGTCCAGCGAGCAGCCGGGCACCTGCACTGTTCCTAGCAGCGTGACGGGCAGCGGATCCAGACAATTGGGGTGGGATTTGCGGCTCCACCGCCGCACCGGTACCCACTGGAGAGAGCCTTCATCTGCTCAGATTTATTCTGACGGTGGACACCTACTGCTGTCACAGTACACATTACAGCCTCCTTCTGAATTACAGATTGTACATTCTGGGGAAATTGTTCCAGAATGTGAGCTGTTTCAAAAGGGAAAAAGAAAGAAAATCAGACGGCTCTAAAATCACACTGAAGATAACTTCTTATCTGTACTCAGCCCTAACAATAAAGAAAGGTGAAGGTGCTATTTCCAAACATCTGAAATGTCTCCTTTTGTATAATAACCAGAGAAAGAATTTAATGTATTCTCATGTCATAACACCTTCAGATAATAGTGTTATCCTCATTTTACAGATGTGAAAAGAGAGCAAGACAGAGAATGACAAGTCAGATATTTGAAATTGGGTTTATTTCTTCGGCACTATTTCAGTCTGCGCATGTCTAGCCTCCTGGCTCAATTGTTTTTGTATTTTATACACTATAGCTAGGTCTAAGCCAGACAACAGCTGTTAACTGTCCACAGAATTAGAGTGCTGCTATTTCCAGACTGTCAGATCAAGACATACACATCATTGTGAAAACTGTAGGTTGGTATTGGCGTGAGTCCTTCTCAAAAGATATGTGGGTCACAGGTACAGGTCTCTCTTCTGGAGATGCTCTGTCCTAATCACTCATCTCCAAATATACACCAGCTGCTTGTGATGGCAAAGAAGAGGCCTAGGCACAAGTTGACTCCTCAGACTGTACAACCTACATGCATTCTCCACACATCGCTGCTCACTAACAACAGCTTGCGTTCAGTGTCTACACAGGACCAGAAAAGATGAAATCAGCATACTTAGTGGTGGTGGACCAGGCAAAAGAACAGTCTCTGCCGTGTGCTCATGTACAGCCCAGCAAAGTGCAAGAACACAGCCTTGTATCTGCGAGCAGCCCAGAGGGAACTCTGGGGTCCAGACTGAAATGAGTCCTTGGCACTGGCCTTCAGCATGGGCAGCTCACTCTCAGAAGCAAGACTGAACCAGTACTTGGCTGCCATTTCCTCATACTGCACCTTTCTCCCCTTAAACATCAGGCAAGTCATAGTCTCAGCCTGCTCCAGCTAACAGCTATGTGAGTTCAGTATGTATATACTTGTCTACCCACATATATACCCCCACCACCACCCCCCCCACACACACATACACAGACACACACACTGCCTTCTTGCTCGGCAGCTGACATCAGCTACTTGCTGATGTGATCACACAGTAAGTTTACTTCATTGGTTAAGGGCTCCTGTCTCCTGCATTCCAGATACAAGATAAAGCCAGGGGCTTGAACATCATAACTATTAAAAGGGATTCATCTTAATTAATTTCTTCTTCAGTGATACAGAAAGAATTTGCTGATCTTAAAACTCTCTCAACAGCCTGTCCTTGGTAGTACTGCTTCTATTCTGTTTAAGGAGGAATCCAGGGACCCATCTGAGAATCCCAGCTTCAAAAATGAGATAAGGGAAACTAATGATAAGTACCAGTTGAAAATAAGCTCCAATTTTTTCTGTGAAAAACCAGAAATGTATGATGCTAAATTCTTTATAATTATACCAGTACAGAGACAGCTCAGATTAAATCTAAGCAGCCCTGAGAAGATGCAGAAATGTCACACACTTCTTTTTAAAAAAAAAACTTGTGAAGGCACTAATGTCACTAGGCTGTTTAAGATTTCAGTGCTCTTGTCACATAGTCCCTCCCAGATAAGTGGGGCATAAAAGGCACAGAGAGGCTTTCCGGTGGTGCCTTGAGATTTCACTCATGTGCTGCTGTTTTCTTACTGAGTTTCATCAGCATGGAAGCAAAAGCTAAGAAATACAAATGACGTAATACAAATCGCTATGGCACAAATGAAGAAGTAACACATCCTTTGAGAGCAGATAAAGGGAGAGAAAGTAACATAAACATCACATGGCAGGCCACAGATAAAGTCAGTACAGGCTGAATCCAAAACAACATCCTATAGTCCATCCTGTGAAAACAGAATGTAACTCTAATTGTACTTTCAGCCTGTGTTTCCATGGTGCTATCAATTTGTAGACAGAACCTTCTTAGAACACCACTTCACATAGTCAGAGGGGGAAAGTACACGACAGTTTGCTCAGAAACAAAGGGGTTTTTACCATCAACCAAGAAAAGGTGTAAAGCTAAACTACTAACATAGTTAAAACAAGTATAAATGAGTGAAAATACACTTACTTCCTCGCTACACACTAATACTATGAGTGCTGCTAGTGATTCACTAATCAGCAGCCATCTGAAGTACCAGTAGAAGCAAAAAGCATGAAGTCTTTTCTTATCTCTTGACAGTTGCTAATAATTATAACAATAATATCAAACATTTGATATAGTTCTTAAAAATGTTGGAGTTTTTATGAGATTCAAGCATCAGCAGACTCGTGGTATCTAAAAAGAAACTAAAACTTCTGAAAGTGAAGAAGTAATCTTAAGTAACATTAATTGCCTCTGATGAATAATGTTTAAAAAAAAAGTTTAAAAACAACAAAAAAATCAACCAAATAAAACAAAACAACTTGAGTGCAGCCTTAGCATTGTTCTATTGTTCCTCCAGTTCAGACATAGTCACAACCCACTGACAATGCAAGAGAGCATGCACAGAAACTTGGCAGAAAACAGCTTTTCTCAGTTCCAGCAAAATCCTCTCTCAGGGCACTAATTTGCATGCAGGCCCTTCAGCCTTCATCTCCACCACACAGGCTGGGATGATGCAAAAATGAATTTCACTAAAACTCTAACTCTTTCCTACTTATCTTCTACTCCTTGCTCCTTTACCAGCAACTCCAAAGGATGGCAGCCTAATAAATCTCCATACAGACTCCAGGCCCTTCCATAGCTGGTCTGGGTGGATGGAGACTGGATCAAGGACAACGGTTCTGATTCTTGGGCTACCTTCAGGTGGTTCTTGGGTACCTTGGGTGATTCTAGGGCTACCTTCAGGTGATTCTAGGGCTACCATCAGGTGATTCTCAGGCTACCTTTGGGTTAGGAGGGTTGGGAACCACACAAAAACAAAACAAACAACAACAACAACCCCCCAAACAAACTAACATAACACAAAACCACTCAGTTTGCCTGCGTTACAAAGTAGATCTACTGCTGTGCAAGGAGGAAACAGACAGGGGGTCTGGTTCTTTTGCTTACACCCGTTTGCAAAGTACCTGTACCAGACAAGCTAGTCACAGCCCCTGTTCCCCTCCATTTTCTCTTTAA
Source organism: Ceyx cyanopectus (assembly GCA_013401355.1). Classification (NCBI taxonomy): domain Eukaryota; kingdom Metazoa; phylum Chordata; class Aves; order Coraciiformes; family Alcedinidae; genus Ceyx; species Ceyx cyanopectus. The sequence continues at coordinate 24,570 of VYZU01043404.1, forward strand.
CCTCCTTTTTCTGTTGTTCTGCCGGCTGGAATTGCCGCATTAGGGAGCAGAGTATTTCCACCAGCAATGCCGCGGGCATTGAAGCTCTCTGGCGGCGGCCGCTGAACGGGCCAGACCGGGGCCTGCCGGCCCAACATGGCGGAAGCGCGAGGAACGACGGGAGCTGTAGTTCCCTGACCCTGAGGGGCGCGGCCCGAACCGAGGACAGAGGACCGGGGACCGAGGACCGAGGATATGGGGCCGGAGCCCGGTGGGGTTGCGAGGCACGACCACCTTTAGAGAGGTGGGTTCCTGACGGCCTCCGGCTGAAGGTCTCGGTTTACATCTCTGCAGAAATCAGAAATCAGATTTCATGGGGAATGCTGGAGATAAGATTATAGCAGGAGTTTAAAGATAAATTGTGGGATTTTGGGTGGATTTATCTGCTCGGCCAACTGAAACATTTAATCTTAGAAGGGATTATGTAACAATGCTAGCATTCTCCAAAGAAAGTGACCCGTTTCCACCCAGCTGCCAACATTCCTCCCAAGCAGCTGTTCTCAGTGGTTACTAATTCAGGATATTTCAATACAAAAATACCTGTCCAGGGAGAGGAGGTGACATGAGAGCACGGTCTTGTAGACACCTTTGCAAGCATGCACCTTAAGGATCAGGTTCTGTTTTGGACCCATCATTACATGGAGGGCTCAGTGCCCTCCATGGTGGGGGAGCGTAAGAGAAGGTCAATGAGGCTGGCGAAGGGTCTGGAGCACAGGTCTGGTGAGGAGAGGCTGATAGAGCTGGGGTTGTTCAACCTGGAGAAAAGGAAACTCAGGGGAGACCTTCTCACTCTCTATAACTCCCTGAATGGAGGTTGTAAAGACGTGTTGGTCTCTTCTCTCTCTTGGATCAGGCTGCCCAGAAAAGTGGTGGAGTCATCATCTATGAAAGGATTTAAAATCCATGCAGATGTGCTGCTGAGGGACATGGTATAGTGAGAGACTTGGCACTGTTAGGTTTACAGTTGGACTGAATAATCTTAAAGGTCTTTACCAACCTTAATGATTCTGTGATTCTATGATTCTACAGAGCCCCATGGAGCACCTGCAGCTGGAAAAATCAAGGATAGAGCTGCACATTGAACATGAGGGTGCCAGCAGGGGCTGACCCATGCAAAGAAACTGCTGCTCCTCTGTGCACCGGACCTGTGGAAGCAAAGTAGCCCAACTGTGCCAGCCAGCTGCATTTAGTGTCCAGCTCATCTGGAATGGCAAGAAAAGAACAGCCCTTCTTCACAGAGTTAGGTTGCCTGAGCTTAACCGAGGTAAATAACCTGCTTCCCATACCAGTAAAGCTAACTGTCCCAGTGTAACCACTCAGAAATAATGCTGCTCAGCCTGTGCGTTGGGGAGTGTAGAGCTGCTGTGTTCTGATAGTAAACAGGACTGTGAAATGGTTGAGCTCACACTGTACAACCTGAGACTATTTCAACAGACACAACTACCCCTGTGTTTGGTACATTTACCCAAGCAAGTCCTGTTTGTTAGCCCTGGTTGACTTTACTCTTATCTGCTACTTCAATTAAATCACACAGGTTGTTGGTTTTGGTGTTTTTTAACAGTCTGGTCACTACTAAATTTTAGGAAAACAGAAAAGTTCTGGTTGCTGGTTTTGGTTGAAACGGGATGATGATCCCTGTTGGTGATGCTCACGGAGTTAAAGGTTGTCAAAGCAGCCAGTGTTTCTCTGTTGGCCTTGTACAGGGGCAAGAAGGAGAGACTCAAGCTGGTAAGTTCCTTCTGTGGAAGGTAGAGTACTAATAAAAATTTTAATGTTATATTTTTTTGTATGCCTTTCTGTGTGGTTTGTACCTGCAAATAGATCCTCTTAATGGTGTTACGACACTGGGTGAGAGAGGTGTGAGCAAACATTTATGCAGTGGATGCTACTAACTGAACCTGAGCACTTCCCATTGGTTTTGAATCAAACAAACAATACAAAATTTGAAGAACACTGAAATGAAGGAAAACTGTTGTGACAAAAGTGTCCCAAAGTCCTACTAAAGTTTAAAAAAAAAAAGATACGGCATAAACCCACAATAGTATCATCACAAATCATCTTTTTCCTAGATCTTAACATCTTTGAGAATATTTGTCTATAGTTTTGTTCATTATATTCACTTTCTTTATTCAGCAGTTTCTTTCCTGGTCAGCTTTTAAGTATACCAAATAACTCTTTAATATTGTAAACCAAAGCTGTAGCACTTTTACAAGATCAGCTTCCCTATTCTTAACATTACCAAATTGTGATTGCCTTCTCCACACTGGTATTACATCTTCTAAAGAGTTGCTTTTTTATAATAGTAATGTTTGTTCCTGAAACTGTTGATGGGATTTTGCATTTTGTTTATGGGTTGTATTTTTAGTTATTTATTTATTTTTAAATAACATGCTGGATGCATTTCAATTATTTATTCTATCCAGATTGAATGTAAATCTGCTCTGCTTAAGCACATGAATTATGTATTTTCTACCAAAGCTATAAACACATGTAGTATTAGCAAACATATATTTAGATCTATTTAGACCAGATATAAGGAATTTATTTTTTCATGAGGTTGGTGACACACTGGCACAGGTTACCCAGAGAGGTGGTTGATGCCCCATTCCTGGTACTGTTCCTGGTGAGGTAGGATGGGGCTCTGAGCAACTTGGTCTAGGTGCAGATGTCCCTGCTCACTGCAGGATACCAACTTTTAAAGGTCCCTTCCAACCCAAAATGTTCCATGGGTTATATAAGCTAATTACAAGAGAAGCGAATGTTCTTGACTTGTTCTTTTAGGGAGTAGACTGCTTGAACGATGCAGAGATGCAGTTGGCATCTGCAGATTGCTGAAGTTTGGCAGTATAGACCAACAGTAGTTCTCAAAATTAATAAATACTGTCTGTGTTTGAACTCGATGATCATCAGAGGTCCCTTACAACCCCTAACATTTTGTGATTCTATTACAGGATTTTACTCTGGTGTAGATCCACTAGAAGACTGAGGAGCAATGTCATTATTGAAGTGAGAAGTTGGAAGAAATCCTGTTTCAACTACTATCAGAGCTCTCTGGTACCTTTCCTCATTCATCCTAAATACACCAGATGCCTTGGGTTGGTGAAAGGAAGAAACCTCAGAAACACCTTAATGTTGTATGAGCAGGCATTTCTTTAATACAGCGCCAGGCAACACAGGGGACATCTCCACCTAACATTTGCACCGGGTTTCTCACACTTTACAATTTATATAGCATTATCCTATACTTATTCACTAACAAAGGTAGTGCCTAAATTACTCCAGGAATCTGGATTGTGCAATCCTTGCACATCCTCAGTAAATAATGGGGATCTTCTGGTGGTAAAAGGGGTCCCGAGGGAGGAAGGCTCAAAGTCTTCATCAGCTTGAACTTTTCACCTCTCTCTTCCAATGCATGCATGATTGGAGTTCTTCAACCCAAAACCACCTGGGTGCAGTTGTTCCTGGGAATTCTCCTCCTTCTTCCTTCTTATCAGCCCTGGGTCACTTCACACTCCCTCAATAACACTATATCACTTCAAATTTAGTACAAAGTATGCCAGCAAGCAAATCAGCACAAGCGGCGCACAGAAGATATATGGTAGTTACTTGTTTGTGAGGTTTGCAAGGCCATCATGACTGGGAGGCCCAAGCAAACCACCTATTTAAAGTCTAATACAAAGAATGCACTAAATACACTACAATATATTAGAAAGCATACTAAATATTACATATGTGTTAGTTGTTTTCTTACCCCTCTAGGTAAAGGTTCTTAGTCCCAGAAACGTCACCTTCTACATGACTGATTATACAATATGAGTACACAAGGCTGTGTCTGAAACCCTCCTGGTGGGATTATGCCATCTGATGCACAAAAGGTGTCATCCCTGCATAAATAAGGCCATAGACAGGCAAATCAAGGCTGTGTCACCTGCACAACCCCCATGAGTTGTCTGCACACACCAGGTGATAATGAAACTTGTTTGTGAACTGTGAACCAGAAAAACCCATATACACATTAATTGGAAAGGACCTCTAAAGGTCATCTAGTCCAATTCCACTGCAGTAAGCAAGGACACCCTCAGCTAGATCAGGTTGCTGAGAGCCCCATCAAGCTTGAGCTTGAATGTCTTCATAGAATCACAGAATGTTAGAGGTTGGAAAAGACCTAGAAGATCATCTAGTCCAACCCACCTGCCTGAGCAGGATCACCTAGACTAAATCACACAGGAACAGATCCAGGCGGGTCTTGAGTGTCTCCAGAGAAGGAGACTCCACAATCTCCCTGGGAAGCCCGTTCCAGAGCTCTGTCGCCCTCACTGGGAAAAGGTTTTTCCTTGTGTTGACCCTAAACCTCTTGTGCTCCAACTTATGCCCATTGCCTCTTGTCCTGTCATTGGATGACACTGAGAAGAGTCTGGCTCCATCCTCTCTACACTCACCCTTAACATATTGATAGACATAGATGAGGTGTGTCCCCCGTCTCCTCTTCTCCAGGCTAAAGAGCCCCAGCTCTCTCAGCCTCTCCTCAGAAGGGAGATGCTCCACTCCCTTCAGCATCTTGGTGGCCCTGTGCTGGACGCTCTCCAGTAAATCTCTGTCCTTCTTGAACTGGGGTGTCCAAAACTGGACACAGTACTTGAGGTGGAGTCTCACCAGTGCAGAGTAGAGGGAGAGGAGAACCTCCCTTGACCTGCTGGCCACACTTCTCCTAATGCATCCCAGGATGCCATTGGCCTTCTTGGCCAATGCAAGGGAGCATTGTTGGCTTGTGGTCAACCCCCTGTCCAGCAGGACCCCCAGGTCTCTTTCTCCAGAGCTGCTCTCCAATAGATCAGCCCCTAGCCTGTACTGATACATGGGGTTCTTCCCTAGATGCAGCACCTTACACTTGCTCTTGTTAAATTGCATTCAATTTCTCCCTGCCCAGCTGTCCAGCCTGTCCAGGTCTCTCTGGATGGCAGCATAGCCTGCTGCTGTGTCAGCCACTCCTCCCACTTTGGTGTCATCAGCAAACTTGATGAGGGTGCTCTCTATCCACTCATCCAGGTCACTGATGAATAGATTGAATAATATTGGACCTAGCACTGACCCTTGGGGGAACCACTAGTCACAGGCCTCCAGGGATAAGGCCTCCACCACCTGCCTGGGCACCTCATTCCAGTGTATCACCACCCTCATAGTAAAAAGCTTCTTCCTCATGGTCGATCTAAATCCACCCTTATCTAGTTTAAAACCATTGCTTCTCATCCTACTGCTATAAGTCCTTATAAAGAGTCTCACTCCAGCTTTTCTGTAGACCCCCTTCAGATATTGGATAGCTGCTAGGTCTCCCCAGAGCCTTCTGTTTCTCCAGGCTGAACAACCCCAACTCCCTCATCCTGTTCTCATAGAAGCGTTCCAGACCTCTGATCATTTTTGTCGCCTTCTCTGGACTCACTCCATCATGTTCATATCCTTGTGTTGGGGGCTCCAAAGCTGGATGCAGTATTCCAGGTGAGGCCTAACAACAGAGCAGTGTAAAGTGGCAGAATTACCTCAGTCTGATGGCCACACTTACTTCATTGCAGCCCAGGATGCGATTTGCCTTCTGGACTGCAAGTGTGCATTGTTGGCTCACGCCCATCGTCTCACCCACCAGCACCCGCAAATCCTTTTCTGCAAGGCTGCTCTCTATCCCCTCATGCCCTTCACTGACAGTGAAGGCTGCTCTGACCAGAGCTGCATTTCTGCCGTTGCTCACACCGTGAGCAGCCTGGCAAGCGCCTGATGAGGCTGCAGAGGAATCCAGGGCTTTGGTAAGCTCCTAGAACACTGCGGTAGAAGGACGGAGCCTCCCAGGCTGCAGCCGAGGCCGCTCCACACAAAGCAGGGGAGATGCCCTTAGGCCCTCCTCGATTTTAACGCGGCTCCGGGCCTGCTCCGAGTGCAAGAGCCACGCTCTGCCTCTCTAAACCTGGACAAGTATCGCAAGCGCCCACTAGGCCGCAGCAGGGTGACACCCGCCTGAGCCACGGCCTTCCCCGCTCGGCCCCTCAGAGTAGCGCACGCGCCTGCTCGGCGCCCCGCCTAGGGAGGCGCCCGACGCGCTGCCAGACCCGCCTGCCCCCCCGCGCACCGAGGCCGGTACCGCGCCGAGGCACGGGGTCAAACAGGTTACAGCACCGGGTCAAACAGCTTACCCCGATACGGCGGCGCGGCTCCCCGCCAAGGGGGAGCCGGGCTGGGCCGCCGCCAGCGGTGCCGGGTGGTAGTTTCGGTCAGGCGCGCTGAGGGCAGCCCGCGGGGGTCCCTGCAGCCGCAGCTAGGCGGCGCGGCGCGAGGCTCGCTCCCTCTTTCTGGCCCGGCAGCCGCGCAGTGAGCATGGGTGAGCGTTGCGGCGGGTTGGGCCGCGTTGGGCCGGGCGCCCCGGAACAGTCGGCGGGGCTTGGGCAGCTGGTGGGGGTTCCGCGACGAGAGCAGCGCGGCTGGATCCGTAGCATTTGGTTTTTCCAGCCTCGCTGCCCACCGGCTCTGAGCACGCCGGGTGCCGTGGTGGGCCGCGGCGCCGCTGCCGCCGCCATTACCCAGCACGCCGCTGCCGCGCCTCGGAAGGGGCGCGAGTGGGCACTGTCACCGCATATGTAGCCGGTTCTCGGGCCTGGGGAGGGTGGTGGAGGTGCGGCGGCGGGAGCGTCCCACCTCATCCCTTTCCGCCTTCATTCTACAGGGAAGTGCCGAGGTCTCCGCACTGCTCGGAAGCTCCGCAGCCACCGCCGCGACCAGAAGTGGCACGACAAGCAGTACAAGAAGGCCCACCTGGGCACGGCGCTGAAGGCCAACCCCTTCGGCGGCGCCTCCCACGCCAAGGGGATCGTCTTGGAGAAAGTGTGGGTAGTAGAGTTCTGCGGCGGGGCGATCCCCCCTGCGCTGTGCCACGGCTCGGCGTGGGGCATCCATCTGCCCAGGGAATTACTGCAGAAAATGAGGATTTTGAGAGGCGCCTCGGGAAAGAAGCACTGATAAGCTATTTTATTGTCAAAATATGCGAGAGATTTTGCTACTTGTAATATGTTTTTGTAAGCTTCGATGTCCTGTATTGAAAAACAGTTTATTTTTCCAAGTAGCACTGCAGAAAGATGTATTTTCTTATAGATTTGTCACTTCAAAAATTCTGCTTGATAAGCAGAAGAATAAAAATATCACTTAGTTTAGGATTTGAGGGGCAGGGATTCATTGTATGTGCCTTGTGCCAAAAATCGCATTTACCGGGCCTTTTTTTTTTTTTTTTTAATCGTTTATAAGCTGCTTTGGGACACTACTAAGGCTCCAAGGTGTTTGTTTCTATGTTTCTTTTTATTTTTACTTTTTTTTTTGGTCCAAATTTTTTATTTACTGAACTACTATCTATCTGTAAGGGATTCATTTCTGATTTTTACTCAGCTTATGAACTGGGCTTTTATGTATGAGTCACTTTAAAAAAGGTAGCTAATAGTTTTTGGTTCTCAAGTACAAATACAAGCAATTGGTACTGGTGGTTTAATCAATATGGGCTAGTTAATCAAACTGCTTTGCTAATTTATTTCCCTGTGCTTCTGTTTTAGTGGAGTAGAAGCTAAACAGCCCAACTCTGCCATCAGGAAATGCGTTAGAGTCCAGCTGATCAAGAATGGCAAGAAAATAACAGCTTTTGTTCCCAACGATGGCTGCCTGAACTTCATTGAGGTAATTGTCAAGGAGTGATCTACAAAAACGTGTGTATCACAGTAAAGAAATACAGACTTGACAGATTTAGGGGATGGTTAGACAAGCATTCATGGCCTTCTGCATCGTGTATCTTGAACCTGTAGCAGCAGAGGCAGACAAAAAGCATGAGAGGTGGTTATGTACTTTCCCCTCCCTTAGCAAAGCTAGTTCTCAGCTGTGCTTCTGCAAGCTAAATGACATCTCTGCTTGTTCTCCCTTTCTCCAAAACTCTGAAAATGACAGTCCTTTATTCATGTGCACCTAATCAGTAGCCTTCAGGACTTCTACCCTTCCCATAGGATGTCTAAGGTGTGGCTCAGATTCAGGATTACCTACTTTACAATTATGTACAGACTTAACATTTCTAGCTCTGTAACTAAGGTTTTTTTCACTGCAGGAAAATGATGAAGTTCTGGTTGCTGGCTTTGGTCGGAAGGGTCATGCTGTTGGTGACATTCCTGGAGTTCGCTTCAAGGTTGTCAAAGTCGCCAATGTTTCGCTGTTGGCCTTGTACAAGGGCAAGAAGGAGAGACCAAGATCATAAATTCAGGTTAATTTGTCAAGACTGTCAATAAATTTTTTGATTGGAAAAACCTTTCTCTGCTTGTTATTGAAGACTTAACTTTTTTTTTTTTTAATGTGTATCTGTAAGTACCTCAGAAACACTGATGTGTACTATGTTTGTGGTTGCTGGTAGCTGGCTGCTTCTTCTGTGAGAAACACTTTGCTGTTGAATGACAGAAGACCAGGTGTACCACCAGGTGAGCTTGAAAAGCCCTTGCATTTCCAAATTTACACTTATGTAGTGTGGAGAGCGCAGCTGTCTGCCGAGAACTTCAGAGACTTCCATAACAGAAATAAAAGGCATTTTAGTGTGTTGTGGGCTATCTGATGGCCAGCACCTTCACAGAGGCTTCTTCAGCTTAGTAACTGGAGTAACTGCTATGCTGATGGACTCACAGACCTTCTGAGGCTGCCATCCTGGCACATTGTGTTGTACAGTAGAGAGCTGATACGTGCTCTGTGTCACACCAAAAGTGAAAGTGCATCAACTACTGCAGTAGTGTCACAGCCTTAATGGTCTTAAGTGGACCGCATCACTGGGAATCATATATCAATGATGGCTCCTGCAGCAGAAGGGGTTGGGGGACTTAACTGCCACACCTCCCAGTAATGTTTCCTTGTTCTCCTTCAGTAAAAGTCGAGTGGGTGTTAGCGGGTGTTACTACAGCACTCACAGATGTAATATAACTTAGGGTGAAAAAAGATCGTAAGGCAGCAAGATGAGATTCCTTTGCCATTCTGTGAGATCTACTGCAACTTTCTGCTAGTCGATTTTTTAACTTTAGAGAGGCAATTCCAACCAGTGTACTCCATGGAGAAAAATAATTTGCTTTTCAGGAGCACAGGATAAATATTTTTTTTCCTGTGGGTGCTAAGTAGTTAACTGTCACCTAACTATGTAAAGGTAGGGGGGTATTGGGTGGTGATTTTTTTCTGAAGCCTGAAGTATTACGTAATTACTCCGTTTTTGCCTGTGTCAATGACTGAGTGTAGATACTGTTTGAGAGATGTTTATATCAACTAGTAAACACTACACAATCCAGAACTTAAATCACAGACTCAACCTTTTTCAGGAGAAAGAGACTGCTGTCTAGTGTTGTGGTGATTTTTATCTTCATTCACCATGTTACTCATAAAACTACCCATAGGAACTGAACCAAAATGTCTTAGGGTTAAGTCTGGCCAAAAACACCGTAATGTTTCTCTGGGACTATTACATCCATCAGGAATCACAACACATCCCCTCAAGCAAGTTTGGAGGAGAAGCATGAATTTTCATGCTTATTTTGGAAAACAGCCTACCTTAAATCAAAAATTGTCACTAAAGTTGAAAATGGTGTTTACTTGTGGTCTTCAACTGATAGCATCAGTTTAGTTTTTTAGTGTGAAGATGGGCAATGGCACCTGACATAACCAGGTTTCATCATTCATCAGGTTTAGGTCCTTAAGGGATTATTAAACCTTTTATCTCAGTCCTGCTCAGCCCAGAGAATTTCACCCAGTTGCTTTCATGTTAAACATAGATTAGGTCTAACTAGTTGGGCTTGGGAAAGTCTTCCTGATTTGAAGACAGTTGTTTCTTTTAGTGCATTCCAGCTGCTTTAACTGCTGTGTACTGACTTGAATATGACTGAGTAGAGATTTTTGGTTTTCTTGGATAGATTCAAAATAGATTTTTTTTTTTCTTTTTGCTGTTCAAAGATGTCTGCACTGCAGGTCGGCTATCTGAAAACCTGAAGTTTTCAGATTGGTTTGTATCTTCAATCATTTTTCTCACTGTGTTGTCCAGTTTTTCAACATCACTTTCAAATGTGACAGCAGATCTAATACAGACTTTATAGAAGAGAACATCAACCAAGAAGCCAACATGTCTCTGATCAGCCTCTAAATCATAACCAGATCTTCTGTTGATGCACACACTCAGATGTTTTATCTTGAAAAGTACATTTTCAAGATTTATCTTCTTTTATCCCAGAAAGTACATTTTGCACTAAGGTTGTTGCAGAGTCCTGGGTTCTTTATTTTGTTGCTATTTTATGCAATAAAACTTAAAAATACTTACTTGGCTAAAGTTAAGAGTGTAAGCAATCTCCTCAATCACAATTCATATATATGTGTTTATCCAAAAGGCTCTGTTTCAGTTAGCATTTGTTAATTTATATGAAAACAGAGTAAAACTTCCAAATGCAGTAGCCCCAGTCACACTGAAAATTACTTTGGCTGTAGCCCCTTCCCAGATTTGCAGGGGAGCTCTGGGAAAGCTGCTCTGAGATTCCAGAATTCTGTCTTCCTCTACTAGGACCCGATCTAAAAACCCTTTACATTTTTAGAGTGAGGCCTCAATTCCTTGACTCATCTTGGATACAGTGTAAATGCATATTTCCTGTAGCACACCTCACTCCACCACATCTGAGCCACAAGAAGAGGCTGGGTGGCCCACATCAGGTCCCCAGTGCACCCAGTGTCATTTTTACTCTGCTTCCCGGTTTCCTGGCCTGTGCAAATTCTTGGCTAGTGGAGGGTTAGCTGCTGGTAATTTTTCTCTTTCCTAAACCAGTATGCGTTCTCTTTTCACCCAAAATGTTAGTGCAGATAGATGCTGATAATCTTATACGTTGGCCCAGTATTTCTTACAGCTTCACCGAATCAAAACTTCTGTTTCTGCACAGTAATTCCAATCATGTTGTGTGCCCAGACATCCCAGGTTATGTCCTTGCAGCATCTGCTGTGGCTCTGTCTAGTGCTGCTGTGAAACCCAGAGTAGACATGCAGCAATTGGAGGTAGCACATAGTAGAAATGCGTGCATGTTCCACTACAAGTCTGAAACCTTCCCTTCATCTGGGAGCAGAACAACCTAAGCAGACAGCCATTGGCTGCTATCCCTACAGCTACAGTCACTAATGATGCGCATCCAACCAACAGCATATACACAGGTGAGAGAAATCAGATACACAGTTACATAGAAAACAGATATAATGTCCCTCTTTTTTTTTTTTTTTTCAGGTGATCCCTGATTACACTAAAAGTGGAAGCTACAAGATGTGCAGACCTAAACTTTGAACTGTAACTCCCAGATTGCAATCTGACAGCAATTGTGTTGGAATACAGATGCCAGTCAGGTAGATTAATCTAAAAGTCGTAGTCTTAGGTATGCAAATGTTACCCTACACAACTGCTAGTGGTAGGTTTCCATCTCAGTTTCTACAGGAGAAACATTACATCAATAAGGAAAAATATCAGCTTTGGTTTTGTTACTCCAGCAAACGAATTTTAAAGTAGCCAATTAAGAGAACTATCGATGTCTTCACAGTTCAAATTCTTCTCAAATTCTAAGGTCGGTCTGGCAGTAGAAATGAAGATTTACCCGGAGGTAAATGGAGCTAGACCAGTCTCCAAAAGTAGGGCATTGCCATGAGTTAATCTTGCCACTAGATGTTGCTATCAGTACAATGCCGGGGAAAGCTGTAACAAACTATGCAAGATGAAAATGTTTATATGGTCTTCAGCAAAGGAAATGCTAAAACTGGGAAACTTAGCATTTAACCAGCTCAGTAAGCTCTTGTTAGGAAAATGGGACACTCAATACTTTGTTGCCTTTGCGTGGCTAGATAGTACATGGTTGCACAAGAGCTTATAGCATAAATTCACCTGAAATCTTGTTAGATCAAAAACCTGGAACAGAAAAACACAGGCGCTTATTGCTGCTTCAAGCATGTGTACATTTTACAGGTTTGGCTGAATTAGGGCCTTGTTGCTTGGTCTGTTTTTTTTTTAAAAACCAACCAACCTTCTTGCATTGTAGTGGAAGTAACACTGCTGTTAAGGTGAAGGGACAGTAACAGTTTCCAGGAGTAAAAGAACACACAGAACTGATAAGAGGATAAATAAATGACCAACTTATTGAAGATAGTTGACCATTTTGAGTTGCGTTTTATTCTTTGTCTCTAGTCAACCAGAGTTCTTCTAACAAATATGTTTGTGAATTGTGTCTGTGCCCAGGAGTACTAGTTATCTGGACAATGCAGAAGCCAAACAAAGACGGGCCAAGCCAAACCTGATCACCAAGTTAATATTTAGAGGGGTTTCAAGCCTAACAAAGAAGCATTTAAACTATGTGTTTTACAAATCCACCATAAGGGAAAGGAGTCCACAGAGATCAGAGAAGAGATGAACTCGTGAAATAGATAGGGTTATAACAGATAATGTCATTAGCAAAGCATATTAGTAATATTAAAGCACTTGGCTAATCCTAGGAAGCTAACAATACGTGAGTGCTGGATGCAGGGGAATTAGCGTTACAAACCCTGCAGAAGCAATCAGTCCTTGATGGAGTAAAGCCTGTCTGGTATCCAGCAAAATTCAGTTAAGGGTTTTGATTTGGATCAGGTGCAAAGAAAGATTAGTTCATTTCCAGGGTTTTGCCAGGTCTGTTTCAACCTGTGCTCAGCTGATGTACTCCTGCTGTGGGCTCTACTTGCCACTAAAGTGGAGTCAACTGCAGTGTTTGCTCAGCAAAAGCAAAAATCACTAAGACCACCCTCTGTAGTTTTGAAGTGATGTATTCAAAAGAGACAGACCCAACATCAGGCAGTGCTTCTAGTGATGCAGATGACTGCTGCTGAAAATCTGTTTACTGGGATTCTTCTCAATCTAAACCCTAATCCCGGGCAGCAACAAAGGTGGGGAAAGGAAGCATCTGAATAATATCTCCCTCCATCTGGCCTGTCCTAATAGCACATGGCTGCTGAACCCAGCAGTGCACAGAGAAGCACACAGTTTAATCTCTTTAGATGGGGCTACCTCTTCCAGTGTTCTGTACTAACAACATTATGGAAAAATGCTACCAGGGGAAAACATGTTGTTTTCTAACAGGCTTGAGGAAAAGAAAAATTATTCAAGGCAAGGCTCAGTAAATCCATTCTCTTTTCAAACACAGAAGTAAACTCCTCTCTTGACTTAAGATTAAATTCATCTCCAGTAGGTGACAGTTAAAACAAGCTCTCAAGTAGTGAACTCTTCCTTGTGGTGCAGGGTTTTTTAAGCCACTATGAAATTCAGGACATAAAGATAACAGGTGTGACATCTTCCCAGTTCTTCCTCAACAGTCAATACACAGTTAGTTTGGCAGCTACAAACTTCAGTTTTGGTTTTGTTTCTTATTTTACTCTAGATGGTAAGAATTTATTGTTAAGAAATGCTCTAAACTCTTTGAAAGACTTTTAAAAGCCTACATGTTACTAAAAATATGCACAGATATTCATATATACACTGTTCACTAGAAGAGGGTATTTTTGAAGAAGTAACTTAACTTCACAATTCAGTGAAAAAAGCAATCTTTCTTCCTTTGTGCTGGAATTGAAACACTAAGCAATATAAATACAGATGTCCAAACAAACTCATTAAACCATCATTGTAGTAAATGGGGAAAGAAAATACCAAAAGAAGTTTTGCTGAAATTTACAGTCACAACAATAATTGATATTATTTCACTAGATTCACCTTTAACTAGCTCAATATTTACTGTTGTGAAAACAAATATGCAATTTTACCAAAGGAATAATGCTTTTAGTAACGGAAATGAACCAACTACAAACCTTCTGGCACACGAGATGGGGGTTAAATTCTAACCTAATCATGCTGACACAAATGAGGGATTATGTAGGTAGCAATTGCTTTCAAATAAAAGTATATTTTTGGCTTAGTTGAATACATAAAATTCATTCTTCTTGCTGACTCTTGTAACCGAAGGCAGGTATGAGTCACTTCTCTTAAAAAGAAGTCCCCAGAAGCAATGGTCCTCAATATGTCTTCCCAGATTAGAAAGGATGAGTGACTGAGAAAATTTACAAAACCGTTTAGAACTGGAAATTTTCTTTTCGGTAAGCTGCATGATTTCAGATAATGTATGTAGCCAAAACTCAAGTTCAGATCTAGAAATCTTCAATAGATTTTCTAAATAAAATTACAGAATAGTGCTGCAAATAACTTGATTTTCAAAATAAAGGAGGATTTCTGTACTTTATCACTTTGTATAAAATATCCTGTAAATCATTCAGGCACAGATGTAAGTGGGAAATTTTAGATGCCTGCCTCCCACCTCAGCCATTATAAAGCACGTATCTAAACAAGATTATATTTCACCTTGATCCTAAATACTTATGTTACCCTGCATTTGCTTCTTAATCTAAGCTTGGTATATTTGTCCTGAGCTGAATTTTTGTCTAGTGGTATTCTTGACAAATTTAAGGAGAACACATACTGATGATGACGCTGCTCTGTTACTTCACTGTTCATGGTGCTAAGAACTGTACAGCAGGGCAGAGGAACTGTCAGTTTGCTTATCCATGTCATGCTCCCCTTTATCACCATCATGTCTCAGTTAACTGTGGGAACAGGGTCAAGGCACTGAAAAGGAATTTGGAGGAGCGTTATCAGCAGGAAGGAAGCAAGACAGAGCAAGCTTCTGAAACTGGGAACAACTCCAGTGTCCAGCCAAGTGCATGTGTGGTTATATACACTCAGGAGATTGCTTGATTGCCAAGTGTCTTAGTTTAGACAAC